>JANHFL010005380.1:56142-78917 GCA_032468155.1 Oxyrhabdium leporinum
GTTCTAAGTTGCTTCTCTCCTTGATTGGTTTCCATCCATTGCTTCTTCTCCTGCCTTCAGGTGCTTTGGGGAACAGATTGATCCTTTTCTTTGTGTCAGCCCCTCAAATACTGAAATCCTGCTATCATGTTACCTCTAATTCTTCTTTTCTTTAGACTAGCCAGACCCAAATCCTGCAGCTGTTCTTCACATGGTTTGGTCTCTAGGCCTTTGATCATCTTAGTTGCTCTTCTCTGAACTTTTTCCAGACTCTCAACCTCTTTTTCGTATCGTGGTGACCAGAGCTAAATGCACTATTCCAAGTGTGGTCTTATCAAGGCATTATACAGTGGTACTTTCTCGTGATCTTGATTCTATCCCTCTGTAAAGGCAACCTAGATTTCATTTCTTTAGTTCTTGTTTCTCCAACTACTTACCAACCATGATTTCCAATATCTCTTTTAGCTGTTGTGGAGTAACAATTCCACACCCAATGAAAAGAGACGAAGAGAAGGTTATTCAGCAAGACTCATTACATCTGTTCTATAGAAAGAGATGCGAGCACTGGGAGGGTTAGGGCTACCTTTAGCATACCTAGCACAATGCTTCCATTTCTCATTCATTTAATATAAACTTTTGCCTCATGTAGTTAAACTTTACATTTCTGGCATGTACAAAGGCACTTTGTTTCCTATATGGTGTTTTAAAATGCTGACGGGTTACTTCTCCATCTTCGAATATCCTGACATGCATGCTAATTTATCACTTTAGTTTCTTTGTGCATGACCTGTCCATTCAAAGATAATAGAGAAGGGCATTTATGTTCCCTACACTGTTTAACCCACCAGCTTTCTGAACAAATCACTTATGTAAACATAGAGGGACAGACTTGTTGCAACACAAGTTCAAACAATAGATACCTGGATTCTTGTTTGTATATTTGGTAGCAAAATATCAAATGCATTTAATAAGAGTATCTTCCTTCACATCACAGAACCAGAAGAGGAAAAATATATCATTGGTCACTTTTTTTTTTTTTTTGCCTGCAGCAATTGATAAGTCTTTTAACCGGATATAATAATCACATGGAATAAAACATTCAGGATACAAAGCAGCTAAATTATGTAAGTTCAACCACTGGAAAACATTTTCCCTGAACATTTGAAGAATGACCTTTCTTCCTCATTTTTTTTTTCCTTATAACAAGAAATTGTGGTTAAGGCACCAGGTTAGAATCAGGAAGACAAGTCTATGGAGATTCTCCGTCATCCAGGTCATGGCTGTCCCAAACTGGACTTTCTGGTTTTTCTTCGAAGGCGTTTCGCTTCTCATCCAAGGAGCTTCTTCAGTCTTCAGCTGTAACGAAGAAGCGAATCCCTTCAAAGAAAAACCAGAAAGTCCACTTGCCTCTTGAAAAAAACACCTTTGGGACAACCTGGGAGACTGCAAGTTCTAGTCCTGTCTTAGCCATGAAAGCTGGCTGCATGATTTTGGGCCATGAGCCAGTCACTCTCTTTCAGTCCAACCCACCTCGCAGGGTTAATAGGAGAACAAAGGTGTATTAATTATCTTTATTTGTAAGTTGCCTAGAATCGCCAAACTGGGTGGCATGTAAGTTGAATAAACAAAATAAATACAGGTACTCCTCAACTTACAACACTTCATTTAGTGACCATTCAAAGTTACAACGGCACCCAAAAAAGTGACTGATGGCCGTTCTCCAAAGTTACAACCTTTGCCGCATCCCCCAATGGTCATGTGATCTAAATTCAGATGCTTGGCAACTGGCTCACATGTATGACCACTGCCGTGTCCCGGGGTCATGTGATCACTTTTTGTGACCCTCTGACAAGCAAAGTCAATGGGGAAGCCAGATTCTCTTAACAACCGAGTTAGTAACGTATCAATTGCAGTGGTTCACTTAACAACTGTGGCAAGGAAGGTCGAAAAACGGGGCAAAACTCACTTAACAAATGTCTCACTTAGCGACATGTATTTCGGACTCAGTTGGGGTCATAAATCGAAGACTACCTGTAAATCCTCACTGCACAGAGTCACCTCAGTAACAAAGACAGAATAAAAATTGAACCAACAAATAAATAAAACTAGGGCAGATGGAATAATACAAATTGAATAAAATGGTTTATTCAAAACAGATAACTGCTTGCTCATCTTTTTATCAGCCTGCTTGTCGGAGAGACTGATAAGGGCTCCCATGCCTGAGGAAAGACTAGATGCAGGATCTTCGTGGTCCACCATCTTTCCATATGCAGCACCACTTGCTTTCCTTTCCATTCTTAATCAGGAGGAGTTATTTCATAACGTCTTGCTCAATACAATTAATAAAAAGTAGTGAAAGAATAACCCAATACTGTGATTTGGAGATTTTTTTTTTTACTCTTTTCTTTTCTTTGTAGAGTAATATATTTGGCTCATCAGCTAGGAACCTGAAGTTCTAAGGCCATTTACTCCTATTACAAATTTCTTAAGGCCATTTACTCCTATTACAAATTCCTTATTTCCTACACTTTTTTACCTATGAGTTTCAAACAAGTCTGTCAAGCATTCAGCTACAAAGCAGTAATGCACTGGCTCATGCACAGAAATCTGGACACTGGTTGAATGTAGCCAGGTTCCTCTGAAACCTCCATTTAAAATTGACAGATTCCTTTAGAATCATTATGATTTCCTGTAATTTAGCTATTAATGTCAATACTACACGGAGAATAGTTATGTCAGGCAAATAGAGGCTTGATATAAAATCACAAATAAAATGTAATGGCCCTTGCAATAAAAAGGAAAGCTACCTTACCCATCCTAATAATTTAGAAGAGTTGCCCGTTATCAATTTGGTATGTTCTACCATGTGCAATCACAGGATGTTAATAAACATTTACTGTAGATAAGGGTGTCAAACTCAAGGCCCGCAAGCCGGATTTGGCCCGCGGGGTGCTTAAATCTGGCCCATGGGGCCGGCCTGGAAATAGCAAAGGGGGGTGCTGCATCCCATTTTTGGCCTGGACGGCCTCCTGCAGCACTCTTCCGGCCAAAACGGGGCACAAAGGGTCCACACAACCCCCCCCCCCGTGCTCCATTTTGGCCAGCAGGGTGCTGCAGGAGGCGCCTGTCCCATCTCCCCCCCCCCCGGCCATCCCACAGAGAACTGCAATGTTGACCCAGCCCTCGAAGAAATCCAGTTTGACACCTCTGCTGTAGTTGAATTAATTTATATGTGCTGAGCACAATTATCTGTTTATAATAAACTTAAGTGGTTTCTGCATCCCTTCATTTAAGACTCTCAGTAGCTGGATACACACTGAACCATAATTTATGCTAGATTTGTACTGAACATATATAAAAACTACCAGAAGCTCTATAATATATTAGATAACTTCTCTGCCATGATCATCTTTACTGAATGTTTCTCACAGACAGATTGGAGAAATTAAAGGCTCCGCCCAGGCATAAATTTCCTTTCCATAAATTCACAAGGAGATTGTAATCAAACACTCCTTCTACTCCTCTTTGAGTATTTCCAAATTATTCTTAAAGTGATAAACATTTTTAAAATCTCTCTGCTCGAAGGAACCTCAAAATTTGTCGTATTCTTTCTGTTTCTATTATTTCTCCAAAATCCTTAACAGGCAAGTTCCAAAATGGTACTTGCAATATATACCATTTGCTTGATTTTTTTTTAAAAAAAGTCTCAATAATTCCAACGCACACCATGCCTCATCTTACAAAATTAGACAGGAACTGCATGCAATATCCTTCATACGTTACAGAAGCTTCAAGAAACTTTCAAAAGTTATAACCAAAAGTTTGCTGTTTTCTACCACTTTTTAGAAAAACAGACTAGTGCAGAACCTTGATACACTGTTCTTTAGAGTGGCCTGACCACTCAACCCACTATAGTGCAACCAATACAAACCATGAAAAGGATAACACTGCCATACACCAAATGCATTTCAGAAATCACCGACAGACTATTACTACCAAAAGGCATCGGTGTAGCACAAAACCAACTAAAGTCCTGCAGAACATCCTAAGTAAATCAAAAGACCCAGAACTCCCAGATGAAAAGCAGAAGTGATCTACAGAAGACTACTAGCAGAACACATTCATGAACACCACCTAGTAGTCAGAAGACATAATGAAAACTCCTTCATTTCATAACACATGAACAGATTTAAGCATAGTTTCAATTGGGAAACTGTGAGCATCCGAGATCAAGCCAAGCCTCAAAATGCTAGATAATTATTGTAAGCCTGGCACTCAGACAAATCAGCCATCAACGGGCATATAGACATAAACAACATCTACGTGCCATTGAAAAGAGTCAATAAAACAAAAGCTAAAAGGAAACAAAAAGACCAAAACACCTCACCAGGAATCAATACCTAGCTGTGCAGAGATTAACACCAAAAGTAACCAACAACTAAACCAACAATCAAGTAAACAATATCCCAAACATGCAACTACCAACTCAAGACAAGCAAACTAATAGTAAACAACAGCCCAATCAGGAACATTCCCACGGACACTGACAGTGCAAGCTACTAATGTATAATGTATATACACTCCCTACTAACGCTGATGATGTTACCCAGTTGGGTCACAAAACATCTGCAAGAAAATCACCAGGCTCAGACAGCATATTCCCACAGTTCAGCCCTGAGCTTCAATCATTCTCTTCTATCGGTAATACCGATCTTTTGCAAGTAACTTTTCTAAATCTAATCAGATTAAGTTCATATAAGTATAGCCAGCTACTGTACTTTAATGCTGTGAAAATATTTTACATAGCTAAATTTCAACATGAACATACAGGCACTGCAAAAGCCATTTACGAAAAACCTCAATCAACTTCGATGTTACATTTTTCAGTTAAGTGACGAAACTTTTTACTGGCCAGGTTTGAGTAACAAGACGCTTTAATAGGAGCCAATTCCACTGAACAGATGTGGCTGCCAGATTCAATATAGAACGTAATAATACTCCTGTTATAGATTCCTGACAGTTCCAGGGTGTGTCTGAACACAATTGTAACATATATGCGCAACAGTCATTTCTCCATGGTTTGATCACATGATAGAGATTAGTGCAAGCCTATCAGCACGTCGAGTCACAAAAGTCACTTTACCCACCTGGTAATCTCATTTCTTGCAAAATGAGTACTGTGGATACCTGTCTATAAGTTGGTTAATGTTCACTGGCCTTAGCATACCCTATTCTCTTGCCTTTCCACAAAGAGGTCAAAACTTGGCTCTGTGGCCTTAGATGGGAGGCACACAGGACCATACAACCGTGGGGCTGGCTGGCCCCATGAGGAGAAACACACACACACACACACACACCTGTATTAACTAATGCTAAATGACTATCCTGGAATTTTGAAATTTTGTTATAATTTTAAAATATCTTAAATTAATTTTAATATTTAATGTCAATTTTATACATTGTTTATATATTGATTATATAGTACACTGCCCAGAGGCTCTCTCTGAGGGATGGATGGATGGATAGTTGGATGGATATAGTTAGAGAGAGAGAGAGAGAGAGAGAGAGAGAGAGAGAGAGAGAAAGAGAGAGAGAGAGAGAGAGAGAGAAAGATACTATGAAAACTCTCAACTGATTTATTCAATTAATATTTAGATAATTGTAATACATTAACCTCTTACCCCCCACAACACATACTTTTCTCTCAAGAGCAGTGCAACAATAATTTTTATCTCCTTCAGAGAACCACAATCGGAGAAGAGGCTCCTATCACAAGTCTATGCTGATTCCTTTCTATTCTTCAAAAGTGCTGATTCTTTTCAAAATGTAAGTCACAACCCACGATTAAAATAAGCTCACCCTATCTATTCAACCTTGGGAATATTGTTCCAAGATTAAGCCTCGAAGATTAGGCTCATACGCTGCACTTCCTCATAGTGCAGTAGGTCTGGTTTTAGCTAAACCTATTCCATAAATTAATCCACCGCAATTTGCAAGCTACGCTCCACACCTTAGCAAAATGAGAAATCCGGTTACCATAATAACTGAAAAAGGCTTACTAAGCTGTCCAGCCTTAACCATTGTTTGGATTCGTATCTCGTATAGCTTGCTGGGCTTTCACTGCTGTTTCGCACAAACAGAACTATTGCAATTCACAAACGACATGGCTTAATATAGGTGTGAATCCAAGTGTGGTGAAACTTATTTCTAGATATCTGCCTGCATGTATATAATCATGGGTTATAACTTGTTGCTTTCCAGTTCTTTTAGGTTACAATTCCTCTAATTGCCCCCAACACTATAGCTAACAATTGCAATTACTGCAATGCACACTCTATGTTTGTCTGCCCTTGAAGTTTACCCGGAAACTTCAACAGGCCCAGAATGCAGCTGCTCACACAATAATGGCAGTCCCTAGGTTTGCCCAGGTAACACATTTGTTGGACAAGTTATATTGGCTTCCCCTTTCTTTCTGGTTGCAATTCAAGGTGCTGGGCATCATCTTTAAAGTTCTATATCGCACAAGGCCAGGTTTCTGCAGGACTGCCTTTTCCTAAAGACATCTAGACATCCCACCATGAGCACCCTCCTAATCCCTTCCCCTAAATATTGCCATCTATTGGGAGCTAGGAAGCTTGCCTTTTTCTGTGGCTGCCCTATGGAACGAACACTCTGCCCCCTGCAATTTGGCAGGCCTTCAAAAAAAAAAATTAAACAACTACACATTAGAAGTTTGACTTGGCACCAGGTTTTTGTTGCTTTTAATGTGTTCAGCTTTATAATTGTAATATGGTTCGGTGTGTTGTTTTAACTTTTGATTGGGAGCCTCCCCAGAGTTGGTTATAAGATGGTGGCTATATAAATGTTTGAAAATAAATAAATTACACGACTTGGCAACACTTCAGTTAGGATGTTAAGGACCCTAAGGATTCAATTTGAAATATTTCAATGAAAAATATTCATTTTAAACTGGTCTTTTGATCTATTCCTGTGGCTAACACCAAGACACTATCAGCAATGTTCAATCAAAAAAAATATAATAGACAAAAACTGATCATCACAGTGTATGCATGCACCTTCACATTTTCACATTTTGTGCTAAACCATGGTTTGATGACAAGTTTGTGTAACTTCCTAAACTGTACTTTTTAGCTGATAAACAATAATCCCACATCCCACTAAGTCAAACATATCAATCATTATTACTTGGTCTGATATTTTATTTGGAGCATTGAGTTCTTTAAAGTTTTATAGTGGGAAGTATTTTTTTAAAAAAATAGGTTCTATAAATTACATTCAAAGTTTATTTTTAGCATTTCCACAGCCAAAAGGATCATGTAGGAAATAGTAAATGCTTTTGCTTACTATTCTGAAGCAGATCCAAGATAGAATAAATCATTCAGGAATGAATAATCTGAACACCTATACATCAAAAGTATTTATTTCTCAATTTACCTTCTGCACTATTACATTCTGTCCTCACCATAATAGCAAACCTTGCTTGTATGAACTGAAGCCAAATGGAATCTAGTCAAGGTCCTTGCACACAACTAATGTTGAAGCTGATATCTTTAAACTTTGAACATCCCCTGAGCTAGGTAAAGATAAACAGAGAGATGAAAGACAGGAAAGGAAAGCTCACCAGGAATTTTAAAGTTGTCCTAGGAAGATCTGGAGAGGCAGCAAAGAATAAACCTGGGGACATAACTGAGATACATTTGCTTTTATTTCTTAATTAGCAACCAGGTCGTGTTTATTATTTATTTTATTTGTATCCCATCTTTATCATTTTTATAAATAACTCCTGGTGGTGATATACCACTTCACAGTGCTTCACAGCCCTCTGTAAGCAGTTTACAGAGTCAGCCTATTTCCCCCAACAACTTGGGTCCTCATTTTACCCACCTTGGAAGGACGGAAGGATGAGTCAACCTTGAGCCTGGTGAGATTCGAACTGCCAAATTGCAGGCAGCCAGCAGGCAGCAGAAGTAGCTTGCAGTCCTGCATTCTAACCACTGCACCCTCACAGCTCTTCTAAGTATAAGATAACTATGCGAGAGATAACTCAGTGGCAAAAGTCCCAGATTTAATTCCTACCATCCCACATCATAGGCTCATATAGCAGGTTTTTAGATGTCTTAGCCTAAGACCCTGAAGTCATTGAGAGAAAGAATGCTGAGTTATTCTGTGGGATATCCAAATATAAACTGATAAATTCTTGGCTCATAATACACCAGACCTAATTGTTATTGAAAAGAAGAAAGTGTGAATAATTGATGTGGCAATACCGGGAGATAATTGGAATAGAAGACAAAGAATTGGAGAAGATCACAAAGAATAAAAATTTGAAAATTAAAATCAAAAGATTATAGCATAACCAGTGGCCCCAATTGTTATAGGTATACTGGGTGCCATACCAGAAGTTCTTGGACAATTAGAAAGTCTGTGCATTGACAAAATTTCCATCTCTCAATTGCAAAAGGACACACTGCTTGAATCCACATATTTACTATGCTGGTACATTATGACATGATTTTCCTTTGTTGTATATATAACAATAATCCTAGAATATTCAAAGTTCTTTTGCATATAATATGTAGAATCAAGATGCATAGTTTCATTTCAAAATTATGTATAATTAACATAATATAGCCAAGGTTTTCTTTTATAAATACCATTTTAAGCCAAGCTTCATAAAACAAACATTCTGTTTTCCATCTAATTTACTTGAATTTATATTTCTTAATTCCCCTCTTCAAAGCTTTCTATTACAAAACACTAATTAATATCTAACCACACACACACACACACTTTAAGGTGCTAGTCTAGAACTCACAGGATTGTGAGTTCTAGTCCCGCCTTAAACATGAAAGCTGTACAGGTGACTTTCTGTCACCTCACTCTCTACCAAATCAACCCACCTCAAAGGTTGTTATTGTGGGGAAAATAGGAAAAGGAAGGAGTATTGAGTTATTTATCAAAATAATAATAATCACCGTCTTGAGTTATTTATCAAAATAATAAAGGCAGGATAAAAATCTAATAAATAAATATGAACATATATTAGAAACATGTAAGAACCATCCATGGCTGCTGCAGTGGCTATTGGCGCATTGGGTGCCATACCAGAAAACTTTGAACAGCACTTAGAAAAACTGTTCATTGACAAAAATCCACCTACCAATTACAAAGAGCTACACCACTTTGATCGTAGTTTGTGTAAAAGTGAAGAGTTAGTCATCCTATCTGGTGAAAGTACATTGAAATAAGTAGCACGTGAAGAATATCAAACATGCATTGGTGTATTTTAAAGAAAAAAAAACAATACTGTTGCAATTTCAACATTATTGTAACCAATTCACTTGAAGCTTTAAGCCAATATTCACATTCTTACCGAAACTGCTTTTCCGCCTTCCTGGGTACATTCTGGTTTGCTATTGTAGGATGGATCATGAGGATGAGGGCTGGGTGGCTGGAATGGATTTCGGTTTTTGTAGAAAAAGGGTTAAAGTATTTGGTGGTTTGACTTAAAAAAAAATACATGAAACTACATGGAATAAGCAAGCTGAAAATTCACTTTCTGAAGGAATTATTTGCCAAATTAATGTTGCTATTAGCAGACTATTTTGGAACATAGAGTACCACTCTATTCAGCAGAAGTTAGGCATTGTAATGGAATTCAGCTGGCAGCTATCATGATTTTAAATACCATCTCATGGTCTATTAACAGAAGATTAGATTGCTATGTATTTCAAAACCACATGTTCCTCCTCTTTTTTTTCTTCATCGGTCAATAGCCTTTTCAATTTTGTATTTCAGTGCAATGTATCTTTTCCAATTAAACTAGACAGTTCAATCTGAAGAATAATTTAATTAAGCAATCATTGAACTATATAAAAGGGATGTGATCCTAAATTCATCCTGTTTGTCTATAAGAAAAGAGATCAATAGTATTTTGGTGTTCAGTAAGTTTTGAATAGTTGCAGGAAAGAAGGTATTTTCTGAGGACTAGAAACTGTAGTCATGGATTGTATTGGGTTGTTACTCCAAGATGGGATAGAAACTATAAAAATTGAAAGTTTGTTTTGTAATAATGGAGATGCCACATCCAGAAACTCGCAATTGATTCTTGAGTTTACAAAATAAACACCTCTTCTTAGATTTAGGATTATCTACAATATCAAATTTTGAAACTAGGAACAAAATTCAGCCTGATGGGAAATCTACTGACTGGAATATAGCTCCAATTACTCTAGTCCAAGTAAACATGTCCCATAAAATAAGAAGATTTCTTATACCATTTTAAGAGACATTTAACACATATTACATAACTATAGAATAGCAATCCCAAAGGTGCTTTTTCAAAAGGCAACTGGACTTTCTGGTTTTTCTTTGAAGACGTTTTGCTTCTGATCCAAGAAGCTTCTTCAGAACTGAAGAAGCTTCCTTTGGGACAACCATGACTTGGATGACTGTGAATCTCCATAGTCACATAGAATAGCCAATAATATCATTTGAAAGAATGCAAAATTATTAGATAAAAACAATCTTCAGTTTCAGGCCTCAGCAGTACTGAAACCCAGAAAAAGAACTATCACAGACAGTGAATACATCAGGCTAACAGTAGTAACGGTGAAGCCAAAGACAGAAGACAGAAGGCAAACTTATAAGAAAGTTGCCTGCTTTGTCATTTTCAGGTTTCCAGAAATATGATTTTGCTTGAAAATGGAAAAATGGGAGGAACGGAAAACTACATGAGCACATTATCAGAATGGCTGATTTAATGGAAACCATATCTGTGTGAGTCAATGCTGGTCTATGACTTTAGTAAAGATTGATTTGATTTAAACTCTGCGAGCCAAATTCTAAGTCATGTGGAAAAAACATGCTTGGCTGTTAAAAATAATCCACTAACCAAGATTACAGAAAGTGGGAAGGAAAAATAGATCAAAACAGCGAGTAATGGCAGGGAAGACTTACTCTTTACCCATTTATTTCCTCAATATAAACTGCTTGTCTCCCCAAGTTGCTAGTAAGATACGGCAAGGGCAAAACACAGATTCTAGGATATTTGTAGGAGGATAAGGAGGGCAAAAGACAACACATCTGTCATGGCATCATCATGCAAATGATCTGGCTTCTGTATTTGCTTCAAACACTGAGATCCAAGAACACAACTGTTTCATCTGTGTGACAAAGTCATCGTGCACATGCTATATGCAAAACCTATGGGCTCCACTTTCAGAATGATGTAGGCAAGCTGAGATGCGTTTAAAGAAGAAAGAACTGTATTTTGTTGCCTCCATGTCTAATAGCAGCTCCAGGAAACCTACCAACTCTTTTTTTGTGCTTAGATCAGTGGTGGTTAAACTGGGGATAATTACCCAAATCAACAATTTGGCATATATTATGAACAATTCATAATGGCTTGTTTGTGAGTTGAGGATCTGGACTGAGACAATTATTACTGAGATGCTTGTGTAAAACAATAGAGCCTTTTTTTTCTGTGAGAGTAATGACTCCAGCTGCTGCAGAAAGTGGTTGTGCGGATAATAAATGTTGCCCGATATTTGGCACGCGTGCAATTCAAGGTATTGTTGGATTACCTTTAAAGTCTTACATGGCTTAGGACTGCGGTATCTGAGGGATCACCTTTTCAAGAGTTTCTACCTGGCCAACCAGGTCGAGCAGAATGGTCATGCTGCACAACACATTCTGCACCAGTTGGAGTCATTACTCCCGAAGAAAAAAAGGCTCCATTATGAATTGTTCCATTGTCTCCAGGATATGCCAAATTATAAATTTGGGTAATTATCCCCAGTTTAACCACCACTGATTTAAGAATGTCAGCTGGCAGGACCAAAACATGAGCTTTTTCTGCAGTGGCCCCTGCTCTATGGAACATTTTTCTTTCAGAGATCAGAATGGCCCTAACCCTGTTAGCTTTTCGTAATGCCTTAAACATCTGGCTATGTACTGGAGTCTGGGCCACTGACTGTGTCAAGGGCCCTGTTTCCTGTCTATGTTGCTAAGTAGTCAAGTATCTTGCTCCTATGTATATTTCATTTCGACGTGTTTAGTGTTTTTATTGCTTTATTATTTTTATTGTTTATAAACTGCCCAGATTCATTGACTGAGATCGATGGTCATAAAAATTGAATGATTGAATGAATGATTGAATGATTGAATGAATGAAATTAGTCAAGACTGGGAAAAGGTGTAATTTGTCAAGCAGTTCAAGAACCACTAGTTTAAATTATCAGTACAGAGTAGACTGCACTATGAATGGGACCGGAGGAATGAATCAGCTTGCAAGATAGGAAAGTCTATGTCTTTTTTTCTTCTTCTTCTGTTGAACAGAGCTTTGACCAAACTGTTATACATAAGTGTTCCAGGTGTGGTCTACTTTTGTTTAAAAAGAAAAAAAACCTAAAAGCAATGAGCGGACATAAGGGGGATGCAGGATGATGTGTAGATGCCAGCTTTTTTCAACCTACAATTGCAACTACAAGCATTTCTACCCAATTCAGTTCTTCTGAAATCACTGCTATTGGGCTGAAAAGGAATTATGTTAATGTGGGAGGATTAAGGATCTTGGGTCAGATGTCCAAAAAGTTAGGCCAGCAAAAATTGTATTAGGACCTTTCCAGAAGACAAAGCTCAGTCTCAGCTAACAGCAGTAGTAAGAGGAAGCAGAAGATACCTTACTTCACAGAAGACACTTTTTAAAAAGTATCTAGAAGGCATATACTTCTATATTAATAAAACCTTCTGAAATAAGAATTCAATTAAAAGAAACCATTTTTATAATAGGTGATTACTTTTAAAAAGGAAATAAAAATATTCTTTATATTTATCACTTCTTAAAAAGGATAAACACATGGAATTCTGTATTTCTGTATTGTGTAAGGGATTACATAAACTTTTTAAAAGAAGGAATGGGAGAAATTTTCAATCATAAAAGAATAGGTTGAGTATGCTGGTCATTAATGATGAGACAGATTTTATATGATTCAGCCTTCAATTCAACCAATACAGCTTTACCCCCAAAACAAGGAGGACATGCCAGCTAGAAAAACCCACATTCACCAGTGACATAAATATGCTGGGGAAATGTTTTTTTCTAGACATCAATTGGAATTCATGAATCCCGGTCATAACCCATGTACTAGAAGTTCATTCACTGTTCAGAAAAGTATCATCTGGAAAGGCCCTTAGGATTCATAATTTCTAGGTCTTCATTTTTTAAATAACATTTTTATTAGATTATAGAAGAAAATAAAAAAATAGGAAAGCAAATAATAGGAAATTTCTGGGTCTTCATTTTGTTTGTGAAGATCTATTGAGCACACTCAACAATTACCCCCATTTTTTTCTCACCAGAAAATATAAAACAAAGTTAAATTTGTATCTGAGCCCAACATTCTTTATTGCAAACATAAAGTCTAATAGCCGAGGTAAGTTTCTTTCAAAAATTAATTCTAGCATATAAGAAAATCCTAAGACCGTAAATGAAAGCAACAATAATTTAAGAGCAGTCCTTCTTTCTTATTTCTATTTTCTCCTGGTTGTGATTATCTTCAGTTCATTTCCTCAATTGCAGAAACTGATTTTCCAGTTTTAAATCTTGATATAATATCTTAAACTTTTTGAAATTTGAAGAGGAGGTAAAGGGCTTAGACTGGATTCAAGTAAAATCAGTATATATTGAAATGTACTTTTCTAAATTTAAAATATAGAATATTCCATATTAACTATAGAATATAGTTAATATATATTGAGAGTATTAAAGTAGAAATAGGGAAGAAGATTTAAGAATGCTTAAGGCATATTTTCTATTGAATACACCTAGTTGAAAATAAACACTAATTTCAGAAAGAAATATCTTTAAAACTTACAGTTCCATCTCGGTCTGGTGATCCTCTGTAATAAAATTAAAATAGTTTCTATTACTATAAGGAATAAAAAAATCTACATTAATTATCATCACTGCTCAATAAAATAACTGCACTGAAAAGTTTATACTTCTTAAAATCATATTTTTGCTTCAAATGTTTCTAATGAAACACTATTATAATAAAGAATAAGGCAACAAACATACCCCAAAAATCAAATTATTAAGCTGTACTGCTGCCTCTGTACATAAATCACATATCATAAATAGGATTTTTCCTCACTGCCTCCTTAACCTACATTCCTCCCATTCTTAATTGGCAAAAATTATACCAATATCAATTCTGCCACCCCTTTTCCCAGTGGACTTCAGCTTCTGGGTTCCCCTATCCACATGGCTACAACTGAGGATTCTGAGTTGAAATCTGCAAATGTGGAAAATATCAGCACTGGGGAAAACTGTTCTATCCACACGTATGCTTCCCTCTGCATATTCACATATAGGGCTATGCAACTGCATGACCCCAGAGATGGATAGTCACTAGAGGTGGGGCACCATAAAAGTAGTTTACTTATTTATGAAAAATGTGGTGTTTCACAGGACTCAGTAACATTTACACAACATGTAAGTGAAAAGGCCCATATATTAATAACCACCTTAAGTGGTGTATCAATAAAATAGAGCTACCAACACAAAACTTCTACAAATTTCTATTTCCTAGAATGCTTGCATAATTTCTTTCTCACCTTCTCACGTACTTGTTGATGTCTTTGTTAATTCATCTGTTTCCAACCTATATTTTGACTAGCTCATTAAAAATTAGACACTTCTATTTCCAATATTATTTGTAATTCCAGAGTGCTTAGAAAAGGTTCTTTTAAATTATTCAGAATAATGCTAGCATTTAGCTTGATGTACCTATAAGGCTAGATGTCATTCATTATAGGTTCCTCCTTTTAACATTTCTGTTACTGGATTGCTGTGGCTGAATTTCAGCACTGTTATGAAGTTATGTGACTGTCATACAAACATCTGGATAATTGACAACACAAGTTGACTCATGTTTACATCTCCTATTCAGATGTGTTCCTTTCATGTGTAGTCCATATTTCTTTTGAATATAATTCAACCTAATCCAATATGATTCCTTGGCACGATGTGATGTTATGTTGTGAGCAGGATTCCCAGGAAGGATGGAGTGTATTCCACAGCTCAGTTCATATAGTTTGTGTGAGAGAAAGAGGGTGAAGACAGTTGCTCCTTAATAGTTCTCAGATTATATCCTTGATGCACATAATAGGTTGCTTCAGTTTGGCAAGATTCTGTCTATAGGTATGGAACAATAAAGAAATCTGCTTGGAAGAATCACCTCATGTCTTTCTTGATTTGGGGGGCCTGACACAGATATGTTAGATTACAATTTCAACAATTCTCAGTGAACGTGGCCACTGTTGGGGAATATGTCATATATCCTTCCAGTCCTTGAAAAAGTATATCACAGCATAATTTGTACTGCCCTGAAATCTGAACCCTAATCTGTCTCATTAAAGTTTATAAATGGATAGTGTTAGCAGTCACCAGGAAAGAGCATCAACGAGTGCTCTCCTTTAAGTGTGACAGGCAGGCATGAGTGAATATGAGGAGTTACCAGGATGGAGACCTTGGCCACCTTTCAGATTGTGTCAATGACAGATTACTAGTGCAGAGACACTTGAGCTGTTGCTGAACATAGATCTATCAGTCTTCTGGAAAACTGGTTGACCTACTGTATGTCCAAAAATGACAAGTTGGTAGGACAGTGGACAGTTTATATTCTGACTATATACACTCAATTCACTGCAAATATTCATTTAGATAATTTCAGCTGAGAGCTCTGGGTTACAATCTGCATTAGTGATACAGTCTACCCCAACTGTTTTATGGGTCTCCCTAATCTGATGCTAAGAAACAGCCTGTGTGCCAATACCAGTTGGACATTTGATTTCTTAGCTGATTTGCCTCCGCTGCTTTCCTTTTTTTAGTCCACATGCAAACATACAAACACATACATGTTTTCTATCTTTAACCTACTGCCTCATGTGTTCAATGGGCCAAAAAATCCAGGAGTTTCAATGCACTGAGTGGGGCTCCCCCATGTCATTTTAAGTGGATCTTATGAATAGCTGCAAAGCATCTTTCTCTAGCATGTTACTAAGGAATTTAGTCAAACCAACTCTGTCATAGAGTTTTACCTCTTATGCGAAACTTGGCTTTACATTTTGAGCAGGACATAACAGAACTTTCCAGAACCATTGAAAACAATACTGTAAGTAATCAGCATGGAGAATCCCAAAAGGGTTATTCCCGCCTTTGGTTTATTCCAGCTTTAACCTTTGCACATACTTAATAAAGCAGAATAGAGATGGAAAGGGGGACATTAATTGATATTTCCTCTATTCTGCACATTTAAACAATTTAGTGGGTGGAGGTGATACATCCAACAGATTTTGATAAACTACTCCATAATTCTAACCTACAGAACTTACTTCATTTTACACATTATTCAAAAACATGATTTAGATCATGTCAAATAAGTATAATTAAAGGAGAGGCACTTGATCAGCAATAATTACAGTACTCTAAAATGTTGGTGCAAGATGATCAAAAGCATTTTCACATATGTCAAAAATGGAAAAAATCTTGTGAATTTCTTTGACCTCTACTTTTCTTTTTCTTTTTAGTTTTTCTTATTTTTGCTATGAAACTTCTCAGGGGGAAAAAAAGGTGTAGGTGTGGAAAAATGTCTTTGAGAAACAGAAAGCAGCAATGTACTTAAAATATTTTTCCCCTCACACATCATCCAGGAGCTGTTAAGTATGGCACCAAGGAAAACAGTTTCATTTTAAAAACTCTTCTAAACCAACAATAGAATTCTGTGATATAACTGAAAAACCAACACAATTCTTCATGGACATCTAACATCAGAAAAGCTTTCTTTTTTGAGAATTTGGCCTCTACCTTTGGTAAGTCTCTATATTCACAGTGTTGAATGAATTCAATCAAACTTGCAAGCTTCATCTCTTGGCAGTTTAGATAAAATATAGTCATCCTATCTGGGAACCAGAGAAATGAGCAACTGTGCTTTCATTGTTTGTGTAAAACAGCCTCATTCATAAAACAACTCTAGTTATGTGTTTGTGTGTTTGTTTACAATTCATATTTATAGGCCACCCACTCAACTAAAAAAATATTTCGAACGATAAACAATTAAAAATAAATTCAGAATCACGAAAAGGGAAATGTGGTGTATTATATAAACAGATGAGAACAATACCAACTAAAATAATCCCTGGCATAATAAAATTGCCATCAAGGGACATACTCCCAACTCAGCACCTTGTGTCAGTGGTGAAGGCACCAAGCTGGAAAGCAGGAGACCGCAAGTTCAAGTCCTGCCTTAGCATGAAACCCAGGTGGGGTACTTTGGGCCAGTCACTCTCTCTCAGCCCAACCCACCTGACAGAATTGTAGTCATGGGGAAAATAAGAGAAGGAAGGTGTGTTGAATATGTTCAATGCCTTGAGTTTTATTTATATTTATTTATTTCTATCCTCAAAAGTTATTGTAAAGATAATAAAGGCAGAGTATAAGTACATATACAGTATACATACTGTTCCAGAAGTCAGGAACCACAAAAGGGAAGGCATACCATCTAGATCCCATCAGAGGGCATTGTTTTAAGGGTGGGACTGGATTCCTTCTAACTTTATGTATCTTACTCTTCAGACTGTTAATTCACAGTCCATACTTACGTGGAATCGGTATCCTTTTCTTTCTTCCGTATTCCAAAGGCTTTCCTTGTACGCTTTTTCAATCCTGTGGAGACAGGAGAAAAAATAATGGACTGCATCAGGCAGCTTTAAACTGGGCTAAGTAATACAGTAGATCAGTGGTCCCCAACCTGGGGCACCAGGCACCAGTTCTGTGGAGAGAGGTTTTTCCATGGACTGGAGGAGGTGTGTTTCGCATGCTGACTGCATTCCGTGGATGTGCCTTCGCTTGTTTATGTGGCCTGGTTTTTGGCATGCCATTGTCCAGTGTCGGTCCACGGCCAGAGGGTTGGGGACTCCCGCAGTAGATGGTTTAGCGGGCAATCCGATTCAACATACTTGAAAGTTAAGTCTTACTGAAGCATATAGAGAGTTGTGTTTTAAAAATAAACAGTATTGTAATATAATGAATAAAGAACTATAGAGGACTTTATATTGCACAGCACAATTAAAGCACAGAATGTAGAGGACATTTTTTTTCCACAGAAAAGGAATTCTGGTATGATTTATTATTGAGTTTTACTGGCTTAATAGACAATTACAAGTGAATAATGGTTCTCCTCTAGGACTAAATTATAAATGGCAAACTCCCTCAGCAGAGTAAATAAAACTAAATATTTTAAGAAATAGATATATTTTTGATATGTTTTTACAAGCTATTTAGAAAATGCTATTTTGGTATACCTGTCATACTTTTCTGCGTTAACAAATTCACACACACACACACACACACACACACATATTATAAAAGCAGGCAGTTTGGATTAATTGACATTACTTATGTTTATTAAATTACATTACATTACCAATTACATTACATATATTTATTAAATGCTGAAGAGAACAATATCCAAAACTTCCCCTCAAGAGAAGAGCCAATATGGTCTAGTGGCGAAGGTGCTGGCCTCAAAACTAGGAGACTGTGAGTTCTAGTCCTGCCTTAGGCCTGAAAGTCAACTAGGGGACTTTGGGCCAGTCACTCTCTCAGCCCCAACCCACCTCACAGGTGTTGGGAAAATAAGAAGAGGAAAGAGTATTAGGTATGTTGGCCACCTTTAGTTATTAAGTTATGTTTACTCTCTTTGGGAAAAAAAGATGAAGAAATGAAAAAGTTGTTTTTATCAAACTGGATGAGAATTAAAAAAAAACTAAACACAGAAGGCGCTGTCCTCATAGCAATCTTTTACAGCTAAAAAGTTGCTTCATGGATCTGCAATTTGGTAAACATTTTTAAAAAAAAAAACTGACTGCAGCAGGTTGTTATTTAGTTATTTCCCTATAAATCTATTTAGTATCTTAACTAATAAAGTGTAGGGAATATACAGTTGTTATTTTTGTTTTGTATTTATCAATGTTTTATATTTATCACCCGGGTAACAATTATATTAACATAATAATGGAGGAGTAAATGTTATATTCCATGATTTATTCTGGTACTTGTTGGATTATTATTGTATTTACTTGCTTCCCTTTGCTTTCATTCTTATAAATTTTTGCTGGTCACTGACCAAATAAATATTATTGATTGCTACTATCAGTTCTGCCTTCATTTCAATATAATGCTGGGAAAAGAAGCAGTGCACCTACCCCCACCTAGCTTAGGGCTGCCAACGATTCTATACATTTTCCCCTGTGGTACAATCCATCTCCTTTTTTAAATTCTTGGATGAAAATAAAAACCTCTACTGAAGCCTCCCTACTTACATTTACATGAACATTGTGTAAGAGAGAACAGACCAGCTTCTCCTAGCTTTGCAGAGCTAGCTCACAACTTGTTGCTACAGTGATACCAACCCATTTAACCTCCAGAGGCCAAACTAATGAAGGTCTTGCTACACAAACACACCTTCATTTCCTGAAAATATCGTTAGAGAGTAAAGTCTGCACAACTGTGTTAGTTTGCTGGTGCAACGGGGTCATTAGAAGGACAGATACATAAGGACTGAGAGTGGAAGCAGAGAAAACCTGATATCCTAGGCATTAGAAGGACAGATACATAAGGACTGAGAGTGGAAATAGAGAAAACCTGATATCCTACGCATTGTGTAACCAGACCAGGCTACTGCAAAGATAAAACTAAAGCACACATTTTAAACAGCCCTTCTGTTCAACTATAGGCTACGCCAGAGATTATAAGAAGTCAAATCTAAATCTGCCAGTGAATTTGCTATTCATGGCAGCCAGCAACAGCAGTTCTGAGTCTTTATATCTTATACTGGTAGTCCTAGACTTACGACCAAAATTGAGCCCAAAATGTCTGTTGCTAAATGAGACATTTGTTAGGTGAGTTTTATCCCATTTTTACCACCTTTCTTGCCACAGTTGTAAAGTGAATCGCTACAGTTGTTAAGTTAGTAAGATGGTTGTTAAGTGAATCTGGCTTCCCCGTTGACTTTACTTGTCAGAAGGTTGCAAAAGGTGATCACATAACCCTGGGCCACTGCAACCGTCATAAATATGACAGTTTCCAAGCATCTGAATTTTGGGGATGCTGCAATGGTCATAAGTTTGAAAAACAGTCATAAGCTCCTTTTTTTCAGTGACATTGTAACCTTGATCACTAAACGAACTGTTGTAAGTCAAGGACTATCTGTATAATAAAGGTATTTAGAAACATATTCGTCACTAAGCATATTTAAAAGGAATAACAATAATAATTACATCTAAAATATAAGGCAGCCTCATAGTTTATATGAGATACTTTACTTTAACTGCAGTTGCATTATAAATTCCTATTAGAAACCCAATATATAATAATGGTTTTTCTTTTACTTCCTTTCACTAAGTGACACTTCTAATTTTGCAATAAGACAAGTAGCCTAGGCAGAAAATAAATAAAAAGCAAAAAATAAAGTATAGGACTAAATCAGAATATTCTAAAATAACACGGTGTTGTCTAAAAGCATATTGAAGTGCCTGTACTTCTTTATTTTATGCAGAAGGTATTGCATAGGCAGAGACACATGTTTTCTACACAGCACATTAGCATCCAGAGTTAAAATTAAACAAAGTAATATAAATTTCTCAGTCAGCTCTGCTGGTGGGGAAATTTGCTTCCTTCTAATGTAGAATTTAAGAAGAATCTTTCCACCAATATAATCAAGAGCTTCACTTTGTTACATCATCTTAACAGAAACCACTAATAATATGAATGTATACACATTTTCATGTTCTGTACATTTTGAAAGATTAAATTGGAGTGAGCAGACTATGCTCTGTGTTGATTCATTGACTTTCATAGGAATCAAAATCAATTTCTGTCTCCATTGTACAAGGTGACAACATACATTGGATGCTGTTTGCTCTTTGAAATTGTTACTGTATATGATGATTATTCAGCTTAGGTATCTGAAAAAGATTTAAAAAAATTTTAGTGCAATCATTTCTGCTCCCAAACAGCAGTCTAAGGCTATGTGCCTACAAAATAATGTTCTATGTGCCATTCTGTATACCAAAATAATAATGGGAAAAATATTGTAACCCCAGTGGAAAGTGTTATGGTCTTGAAAGCACACTGATTATAGTTATTATCTTGGAATATTCACAGTTAACTATAAGCAGGAAACAGAAATTAATTATATTAATTCTGGAGCTTTGAACGAGTGTTCTTTCTTTTCTCCTTCATTTTTATCTACAGTGCAATTTCATTCACCCTTAGGTTGTGTGACAAGCAACACATTACTATTATCATTGTTCCCTAGTTCAGGTGTAACAGTAACTTTTGCTGCAAACTAGAAAGGGGAGGATGGAGAATGTATGTATGTATAGGCCCATTTAATACTATTAATTAAATATATTTTATTTTTTGTACAAGGTACTACATCAGGTATTGCATATAATCCCCAGGTAGTTAAATCATTCCCAGTATTTTCAGAACTTCGATGACACAGAAATATTTTGGTGTAAATTTAGTGTGAAGTCAAATAATGCTTTGTATTTTTCTGACCTTTTCAATGTATTTCATTGTTGGGGGGAAAAAAGACAGGAGACAATTATCTTCAGAGACACAAGAACAATTTGATTGGTAGGCATGGCAATTTGATATATTCATTAATATTTTACTAAACTCATTTACAAGAAAGAATTGCAGATGTCACATAGAGGAGACTAATGCTAAAATGCTTAGAAATTCTGGCATGAGACAGTAGCCTTATAATGCAAAGTGAAAATACATAACTCTGAATTTAAGTTAGAATGTTGGAAACCATGGATGATGGCTAATAGTTTAAATATCAAGATCCGGAGTCATACAGAATTGCAAGTAAACATAATGAAAGCCAATTTGGTGTAATTAAGGTACCAGACTAGAAACCTGGAGATGGTGCCATAGGCAAGGGTGGGCTGCTGGGGATTCGTGGGTGTTCGGACGTACGCTTGGCGAAGATTCTGCAGGGATTGTCGAACACCCAAATCCCACTCCTGTCTGGCCCCGGCCACTCTGCCCTGCCCCTCCCACCCCTCCCAGGAGTCTCCACACAGCTTGTTCTGGATGCAGGTAAGTGCAGAGCACGTGCGGAGCCTCGAGGAGGGAGAAGAAAGGGATTCCCTAAAGCATCCGGAGCCTGGGGGGAGGCCCTTTTCACACTCCCAGGGGCTCCAGGAAAGCCTCTGGACCCTTGGGAGGGTGAAAATCAGGCCTCCCAGAAGTTCGGGGAGGCTGGAAACAGGTTGTTGCCAGCTTCCCTAAAGCATCTGGAGTCAGGGGGAGGCTGTTTTCACACTCCCAGAGGCTCCAGGAAAGCCTCTGGACCTCGGGGGAAGGTGAAAATGCCCCCCTCAACATGGTGCAGGAGGCCTGCTAGGCCACTCCCACCATGGCCATGCCCACCCAGCAACCAGGTAGCGAACCCGTTGCTGAGGTTTTTGAAGCCCACCCCTGGCCATAGGCACAAGTCTACCTGATTAACCTTGGGCCAGTCACTCTCTCTCAGCTCTAGAGAGCAGACACTTCTAAAGTCTTGCCAGAACTGCAGGGATCCAGGCAGTCACCAGAAGTCAATATTGACTTGAAGGTATTAAAAAGAAAGAAGAGGAGGAGGAGGAGGAGGAGGAGGAGGAGGAGGAGGAGGAGGAGGACGAAGAGGAAGAAGAAG
>JANHFL010005380.1:88859-111454 GCA_032468155.1 Oxyrhabdium leporinum
CTCTCTCTCTCTCCCCCCCTCTCTGCATACAAATCTATGTGTATACCTTTTGAGTCAACGTTGACTCCTGAAGAGCGGCTGGAGAAATGCCTGCAGTTTTCAGAAATGTGTAACATAAAGTATCAAATATTACATTTGCAGCAGTTTAAATGCACAGGGAAAATTTTTTTTTTTAATCTCCCCTGATGTGCCTTATAAAACCAAATGACGTTTTAAATTAAGGCCATCCAGGAACCAAAAAAAACAATAAGTTATAATATGGGTGATCATATTTAGATCTTTAGGGAGCACTGTGTCCGTTGGATTAATAATAATGTTTCTTACAGATGGAGGATTATTCATTTGAAATGCAAGTAATACTGTACATTTGCACACAGATCATGGCAATCCCTACCGTGCATGGACATCCAAATTACTTAATCAAATCAAAGAATACCATCTTCTAAATGTTAGAGAGATTGCTGCTGAAAAGATATGCATCTTTAAACCCACTTTCTAAATATTTGAAAATATTCATTTTGCTGGCCTAAGCCTCTTACTCATTTATGAAGTATAAATTCTGAACAAAGAACATTGCAATCCAGTTGCTATTTAGCCTCCAGAAACTATTATACACACTAGGTATTTTTAAAGTACATGTTGCAAAGCACCGGTCTTTATATAGTTTAAAAAGTCACAGCTTTACAATTTGGAGGCAGAGTTTGAAATGGTGCTAGTTCATCACAAATAAACCTACAGAATGGAAGCAAAAATAAATCTCCAACAATAAACAAAAGTCTACACTACTTATCGATAATAATTATTATGTCACCTAAAATATAGTTACAGTAAATGATGTTAATGCCTTATTTTACTGCACCAGAGAGAGGCGGAAGTCAATGTTTCTTTTTCTTTTTTTCTTATCCTTCCTCACTTCTCTTCCCCCTTTTCCTCCCCACTTCCCATTTTTGGGAAGTGATTTGCCATTGCCTGCTTCCTAGGGCTGAGATACAATGACTGGCACACGGTCACTCACCTGGCTTTGTGGCTAAGGCAGAACTAGATCTCATGTTCCTAGGTTTTTGACCACTACACCAAACTATTTCTTAATACACATACTTGAAGTGTCAGGGGAAGCATGATATTTTTGAATGGCAGAGGTTGTTGAGTGAATAATCCATTTATTTCATGTTATGGAGTATTCTAGCCATCTGCCTGACAGCTGTGAGAAAGAATGCTAGAAATGATTAAGAACATAGATTTTGCAAATCTCTGAATTCTAAGAACATTTTATCTTAGAGTAGCAATCCACAGAAGACATTGATGAGTTAACTGTTTACACCCAGGATTTGACCATTGGGGCAATTAATTAACTATGCTATAATTCACTTCAAACTAATGAGAGAAAATAATATCTGTGTTAATACACTTGGGCCTCCCAAGGGCAAAAGCCTATATTTGGTGCTAACCCCATCCAGTTTATAGAGAAGTTCTAAGAATTTTTGTACAGTGTTAACTTAACTTCTGTAGGAAAATTCACTTCAGTACCAGCCTTAACATCTGTGTAAAACTTTGAATACACTGCCATTTTAGCATTTTCAAAATGTATATCATCCCTTTTATGTTAGTATCCAAATCCTTTTTCTTTGCAGGCACCATTACAGTATTTTGTGTAAATAACTGAAGGTATAAAATTCAGATTTTTAACATATAGTCTCTACCAGGTTTTACTGAATTTAGTGAGATTTACTGTTAATATTCACTAGACAATCTGTGCCCCATTGATCATCATTTCAGAGATATTGCTTACCAGATTCCTCAAGGTCTTCAACAATGACAGAACATCTAATATAGACACCTTCACCAGAAAAGCTGAGGTGAAAATAGCTCATGTTGAACTCTGTAGCACAAACATCAGCACAGGAAATGTTTGTGACATTTTGTATTATGCCATAAACTGTTTAGCCCATGCTGAACTGTATAGCACAGTCAAACATCAGCATAGGAAATGTTTTATGACATTTTGTCTTATGTCATAAAACTGTTCTATGATAATGTTTATATCATAAAATGTTTTATAAAATTTTAAAAATTTCAATTCCACGGGAATCATGGTCCCTGGATTTTGGACACATTATGTAGTTTAGCCCATTTGAGGTAACCTGGTTCAAAAAGTTTTGCCCTATGGTTTTTTCCAATTATAGGTTACACCGGAATCATAATTTTAGTGGTATATAGATAAGATTTTGCTGGTAGTACATCAAATATACATGTCAAATGGCAAATGGAAACTAAAAAAATGTACACATCATTGTGAAATAAACCAGTACTCATACGTGAATACATTTCTGTAGGGACTGTAATATCCTTTAAACCTCTTGACAGTTTGAAAAAGAATCAGGAAAATTAACTTGTGCCTTTTTTGTATTATTGTATTTCTTTAAATACCTCTTTGTTTTACACAATGTCTTTGGCTACTTAATCTGTCTTTATATTCAGATGTTTTCTATAAAATTTTCACCAATGTCAAAAAAAATCTTATTTATTTGCTAATTTTGTATCTGAATTTATTTAAAGAAAAAAATAAATACAGCAATGATAAATTCTTGCTTACAAAAACAAGAAAAATATTATTTGATGCTCTAGTCTTTTCAATGTCAGGAAGACTCAGTGTCATAGAATGACATCAGAAACTTAGAAGAATGGGGCAAACTTTTCTGAAGGTATTCTCATATAAACAGCAGGTGCCATTCCCTATTTGGTGATGTATGCCATGGTTTCTATGCTGTTAGTATAGAACTGAGCTGATAACTTCCAGGTCAGTTGTGGCACAGGAGGAATTGCAGGAGGAACACTTTAGCAGTAATGCTAAAATCTTTGCCACTGGTAAGAATTTTCAGTTCAACAACCCACATACCAGGTCCTTGGCTCTCCTCCTCTCCTATTTGAGGCTGGTAAGGCAGGAGCCAGCAGTCCTCAGACCTAATATGTCAGTACTAGTAGTGAAAAAAAAATGGTCACATTTTCATTGACTGAGAAAAGTGGGAGAAAAAAGGCTAGAATTTAAATCTTGGGGCATAGACACACCCATACCCACACCCATACCCATACTGACCTACTACCTACCAACCTACACACAGAGAACTTTGTGTTACTGCATAGACATGTCTCTCTATGGCTTCATGCAATAAAAAAATCAATCAAGCCATCTTATGTCTGCCAAGTAGTGTTTGGAGAACTGAGATCTACAGCTGTGCTTGGGAGAGGTAATGGCCATTCATCCTTTTTGAATGCAGGTTTTAAGGAAGGGAGAAGACATCTCGATGTATGTTTCCCTATTGGCCATCAGAAGCATGGACTGGCTCATCCATAGATCTGATAGTTCAATCAGTACAGCAGTGAAGATGACCATGGTCAATAATTTGATTTGTGGAGATTTGTGGAATAAAAGGAGTGCCCAAGTTCCCTAGGAGCTGAAGTATTGTAGGAAGGGATCTTGGTGAAGACAACTATAGGTTCCGGAACGTTTAGACTTTAAAAGCCCCAAGCTTTAAAGTTTCTAAAGCAAGAAACAGCCTCGCAGAAGCAAATCGACAAGATTCAATACTTCACATATGATGGCTTTAATCAAACAGCGTAGAAATATAATTCTGTAAAACTCTTTCAGAACCTGTTATAGAAAATAAAACTGGAATGCCCCACTATAAAGCAAGGGAAATGGATTCATGGGAAAATATGAGAAACACAAAATTACTCTCTCTTTTGCAGTTCTGACATTTGGCCTCTAATTTTAGTATTTGGGTAGTTTACAAATAGCTAGTTATTGCTGGATGAGGTAGTCTACAAATATCTAATTATATCTTCACAAAACTGGGCACAATTATCAACTGATAAAAACATGTCACAGCTCTCTGGGTATATTCCTTAAGCAATCTACCTAGGCACTTTACCATCTCCATTCACCCTGCTGTTTATATGAAAATAATAACCTTGCTATTATTTTAAGATCTATTTAAGCCATCACTATGGGCAATGGGCTGTAAATTAATAAAGACTTAAGATATTACAGTAAGTGTCACAGGCAATTAAATACCCAATGCATCAAACAGACCAAGATAATAACCAGGAAAAGCATAACTGAATTGTTCCTGAAAATTTTGGTTTTAAATAATAGCTAATAAAGCAAGCACTACAACATCCAGTGAAATATTTTCTTTTAAGTTAAATTATTGGGTGCATTCTCTAGTAGTCAAGGGGAGAAATTGGCTAAGAATAGTTTGTCCCTTGCAATGCCAGAAGTAGCGATCTGACAGGGTTTATTAGTTTGGTCTCTATTTCCTCTGATGTGGAACAAAAAGGAATCCATATAGTGAAGTTACATACCATTACTGCCTAAACATTGGTCACGTCAGTTTAAGGCAACTTCCACACATTCCTGGTCTGACATCAGTTATTTTGGTAACACCTTTATATATCTGACAGACAGCAAATGAAGCTCCAGGCCAGAGACAGATGTAAATGTCAAAATGCTTTACTTTCAGTTAGGGTTTAGGCCCTTGGCACCTTACTTAATATATTCTTACATTATGTTCTTCACTCCATTCCATTCTAAAGGGCCCTCAGACAGAAGAATAGTTATTGTCAGCAAAGAACTATGAAAATCACTGCCACAAAACAGAAATAGCTGCCAAAATCAGATTTAAATATTTATATTTAAATATGTATATTTAAATCAAATATAAATTGTGGTACTAATTATAGAAGTGAGTTGCCGTTCTCATAGTGAAAACTATCAACAGTTTAGAGACTATTGATAAAAATGTTCCATAATAAGCCACTGTATTCTACTTTGGGACAAATAATGGCACTTGGAAAAAAGTTTCCCCTCAGTTACTTATGTTTGCAGGCAGCTCATGGAAAAAGAAGCATACCCTGAAATATTCATGCATTCCTTGATTCATCAGTCTATTTGTATTGTATGAACGAGTAGGCGGCTATATAAAATTTCTAAATAAATAAATAAATACTGCTCCATCAGCATAGAGTTACAGTGGTTTATGAAACAATCAACAGCTGCTCTGTTTTTGTTTTTTTTAAAGATATTTCTTACACTGGTCCTGATTCTTCCTCTACTGGTTTTAGCAAATGACTCTGAGTTCTAAACCCGGGAAATAGAAAAACAGTTATCTACACGATCTGATTCCTCCATTATTTTATGATTCTGACACAATATTTCTCAATCTAGGCGACTTGAAGTTTCCCAGGATTCCTCAGCTAGCATGGTTGTCTGGGGAATTCTGGGAGTTGAAATCCACACATCTTCAAGATGCCAAGGTTGAGAAACACTGTTCTAGCATGTCTCCAATCGATTCTTCATTCCAAGCTAGAGATCCTCAAATACTTTCCTCACAGTGAGCATTTCCAGACCTCACTCACCACGTTGGCTGTTCCTTTTTCTTTATTTACATCCCTAAACCTCCCGCTCTTCAATAAAAGAACCAGATTGCCCGTGAAACAGATTGCATCCTTTGCTCTAAGAAAGAGGATAGGTAAGCTAAAGACATTGTGCCGGCCCTAAGTAATTTAGAAGAAATATTTTTTTTAAAAAAACCAAACCAACCAAGTTTTTTAATTATGGAATCCTTGTGAGTCCATCCATTAATTGCAGTCAAAAGTATCTCCTGCATGACAGTTTAAGGAATGTATTTAGAACAATCCATTTGGTACTGTAGACTGTGATCAATCAATATTTTGGCTTCTTTTCTTTCTTCTTCTTCTTCTTTTTTTGAAAGCTTTACTACATTGCTAAAGTCATCAATCAGCCTAGCTATAAATGTTTCAGAAGCAGCCTCAGTGGCTATGCCTTCCTTCACAGCATGAAGCAATTGTAAAACTGCATTGACTAATTAGAATAGATGGCTCTACTATGTTGAATTTGAGGCTTTTTTCAGGTCCTTGTTTTAAGCACAGGCTTAAAACCCAGGATAACTAGATTGGCAGCTGTCAGACACAGGCATTCCTGCTATCCTCGAGGAGAGGCTAAGATAAACATGATTCAACACAGGAAAGATTGAGAGCTTTATGAACCGGGAAAATGGGGTTCTTAAATACTTTCCTATCAATCCCAGAAGAAAAATGGAGCTTTCATTACATGCATGAAGGCTTAGAAATGATTTTTTTAATTCAATAGCTTGCTTTTCCTCACTGATACAATTCTAGAAATATTAGAAGCACATCTCACAAGCAGTGCTTCTAAGATACGGTATAACTATCTTATAGCAAAATTTAAAACATTTCAAACATTAGGATTTTGTTACAAGAAAAGGGATTATTTCCTTTCAAAGCATACCTGTTATAGCTCTATTACACAAATATAATGACCCCTGTGGCGATTGAATATCACTAATGACAAGCAACATATCTCTACCATCAGATGTTATGGTGTTATTAATATTAATATATCTAAGTGTCCTGCTACTGGTGTTAGAGTAGAACTAATAGAATTCAATGCTCTAGAAATAATTATTAAAAAGAAAAGCTTCAAAAATATTACAAGTTTTATACACACAACAAGAATCAAAGCCTCGCTTAGCTGAAATCCTGTTTTGGATTGCAGCCACTAGAAATCCACAGAAATCAGTATCCTAGCCACAAGGCCAGGAAGGAAGAAAACCAAAATGGCATCCCATGGTTTTAAAAGCTGCAAATACTTCATGTTTAGCTCATGTTTAATTTGCTGCTTATTCTACAGTTCCTTCTATTGTTTATACTTATTTCCTCCATAAAGTATTTCATGTACAATTGAATTTGGTTGGTATCATATAGTTGAGTTTACTACATATATTTTGTTCCTTTGAAAGCCAGTTTGGTGTAGTGGTTAAGGTATCAGGCTAAAAACTAGGAGTTGGGGAGTTCTAGTCCTGCCTTAGGCAGAAAACCATCCAAGTGACCTTGGGCCAGTTACGTTCTCTCAGCCCTAACGAGGCAATGGCAAATCACTTCTGAAAAACCTTGCCAATAAAACTGCAGGGACTTGACAGATCCTGGCAGTCTGTGAGAATTGGACATGAATGAACAGAAGGGGGAAAATAATTCCTTTGCATTTCTTTTCTTTGCTTTGCTTTTGCTTTTGGAAGTCTAAGAAGCATAATCTATTTCATCTCTCTCCATCTGGAACTTACGTTCATTCCTATTAGATAATGAGCCATCATTTTCTTTTTTTGCATTGCTGCACTGAAGCCCTGCAGTCCTTATATCGTATGGGATATCATCAGTTGAGTCTTCCATCTGCACTTTTGATTGCAGGGATCATATAAAAAGTGCCACTACCCTCTGAATCTGCAGTATTCAGAGAGTAGGGAATGACTTTGAGTCATCAGCAATAGCCTCCATCTTCCCCATCTTTCTGGGAAACAGGAGAATAAAATTTCCCTCTTTAGCTGACTGCAGTGAATGCATCTCTGACAGCGCCATGGCAACCAGGTGGTGAGGAAGTGATGTCTCAGAAGTCTATTATGACTGAAAAAGGGAATGGCTAATAAATACTCCTCAGTTTACCAAAACTCTCCTTATCTAATTGAAAGGGGGATCGGTTTCATTCTTCTGCAGGTTCCTGAGAGGCAAAGAAAATTTCTCTCCACGCAGCAAACCCACAATTAAGGCTATAGATCTCTCCACATCATCATCACTTCCATTCTCCAGTCCTTCAAAAGACGTTTAGGGTAAGCCTCCAAAAGTTATTATGCAGTCAGGGCTATCTCAAACATTGAAATATTAATTTAAAGCAATCCATTTTCAAAGTTACCAGCTTTAAAACGCTGGAGGCAGGGAGAAACTCACCATGCAATTGAGTTTCCAGACCTCCTGAAATAACATAAATGCCCTTGTCTCCCTCTGTGCAGAACAGTTGTCAAACTAATTGCTTGTACATCTGTTCTCAACACCACCACCCCAACCTTTCTTCCTGAATTTTGTGCGTTTCTTTAGTCAAATGCAAAGAAAATGACAGTACTTCCTATAAAGGAGAACTAGAAAGACAACAAACCACCTTTCTCTTGAAAGACCTGAGATTCAGAGGTGAGGAGTTCCTACAGATGGGGGAGCAGATTGCCCACAACTATCCAGAATGGTGATAAATTGACCTATGGTCAGTTTCTCCTTGTCAAACCTGACTGGAACCAAAACGAACAGGCAGGAACTTCTAACAAGGATCTTCATTGGTTTCTTTTTTTTAAAAGCAAAACACTACTCTAAAAGAATTCCAATGACTGCCGTATATCAAAACAGAGTCCTGTACTGCAGGGGTGTCAAACTCAATTTCATTGAGTGCCGCATTAGGGTTGTGTTTGGCCTTGGGGGGCGGAGTCAGTGTGGCCAGGGGCACGTGGCTAGATTAACATCACTCATGTCAGGGGGCGCCTTTGGCCCAAGCGCTCTGCCAGCAAAAATGGACTCCCAAGCTCCGTTTTTGGCTGGGACGGCCTCCTGCAACGCTCTACCAGTGCAGCCCTCCTGAGGTCTGTTTTCACTGGCAGAGGTATTATGGGCCGGTCCTTCGCTGTTTTCAGGGTGGGTCTGCGGGCCAGATCTAAGCACCTCATGGGCTGGATCCAGCCCATGGCCTTGAGTTTGACACCTCTACTGTACTGTATATAAAATGCTCTCAGTGTCCAGTTTCTCTACCTCCTTCTCCCTCCTGCACACTGGGTTGGATGACATTCTCTTTTGGGCTGAAGGCTGGGTTTCCATCTACCTCTCGTTTTGATAAAAGGTTGATTTGCGTTTACTACGCGAGCACTGATTCTCACACTCACCTCTCAGCATAACTGAACTTGTGGAATCAGAGTTGCTTTCTAAGTAGGATTGAACCCTTATATGGAATTGCCTTTAATGGTCTCTTGGGAGCCTCTTTTAAGTTATTACATATTGCTCCATTATGATGTAAACCAGTCTGTTGTGTCAGGTTGTATTTGTGGGGGTTTTATTACTCCTTCCCTGGATCACAGCTCTAAATTTAACTCATCGATATACCACCACAAATGCTTTTTTTTTTTTTAAAAAAAATCCTATTGACACTGTTTAATGCAAATTGGGCCCAACTGAGTCAAACTGTCCCTGATGTTGGCACATTACCTAATCCTTCATTGCTGTGTACCTCTACAGCATAAATATCTGGAAAGTAGTGGCCTTGTGCCTGAATTATTCAGAAGATTCCCTGTGACCCAGAATCGACACAAAGCTGCAAATACTGTACCAGTCTCTGCAGATATGTACTCTGTATTAGCCATGTTAATAAGTACTTTCATATTTTATTTTGTTTATATATAATATGGCTCTCAAAAAAACAGAAGAAACATCCTCTTTAGATGAGAAGTGGCTAAGATCGTCTAGCTTCCTAAGGACTAAATTTGATGTGCCTTCTTGATGTGGGAATGTGTAGAATTATCCTCTGCTTATCTAAAATGGCCTCTGGAAAGATAAAACAGGTTTCATTCAGGCAGTTTCCAGTTAGAAGCAATAAAGACTGAAGCCATTTCTAGCACTCATGTACAATTTGCCTTGTACCTTTTTTTGATAAGAAAGCCGCCTCCTGTCTTTTACCCTCAAAATAAAATCGCCAGATGTAGACATCATGCTGCACAGCTGCATTAATTGTTGTACTTTGAAATGCATCCAAGCAACCACTTTGTATGGCCCAAAAGGATGGAGCTGCTGGGTTGCACGGTTCATTGGCACATGCAAAGACCATCTCACCATCTGTTCCTTGCTGCTTGGAGGCTCCTTTGACTATAGGTGGCCTATAATTTTTTCAAACAAGGACATCAATGATTTCGCAGCACTAAGAAACATCCCGGGCACTCTAGAGTGTGTAAAATAAAAAGAGGAAGAAAGAAAAGAGGAAATAAATCCTTGAAGTGATTGGGGAAAGAGATCAAGTGTCAAAGGATAATGTCTTGGTGGCATAAAATATGGGGGAACTAAAAGAGCAAAAGTGACAGGCAGAGACATATACCAATATGAGGACAAGTTAAGCTAAGGAAGAAAGCAAAGGGAGATTTTACTTCATGTGCAACACTTTTCTTTCAGCACTTGCAGGAAATAATCTTTCTTCCTCCCTGACCATATATGGAATTCATCATGGCACTGGCAGCAAAGCAACAGTGTTTTTTGTCTTGAATACCTTTATAAATTATTTTAAGGAGTTCCATTCATTTAACAACCACGCAATGTTCTCCCCTTTGTAAAACTACAACCATTGCTTCTGGGTTCAGAGTATTTAAAAAAAACCACTGTGCTACCAAATGCTGCTTTTCATCAAAAATGCTCTTTCTTGCAATATGGAGACTAAATCACAAGGAAAGGCTATCGTAATAGGACATCCCACAAAGAAATGATTGATACAGACAAGCTCTTAAGGTGAAGTATAAATTTTGGAACACTCTTTAGCCCAGAGATCTGGCAGGGTTTTAGCCTCTTAGTCATCTAGAAAGCTCTGAACAACTGGATTTTCCCACAAGTGGGCGTACAGTGAGGCTGGAACCCGGTAGAATTGGTGTGGATGTGTGGGTGCAGGGTGTGTCCTTTGGGAGTTTTTTTTTCCTTGTTTGCTTGCAATTTTTATTGTTGTTTGTAGGCCTCCCAAGATCGTGGTGCAAAAAATATGTAAGTCTGATCAATAAATACATTTTATAAAAAAACCTGAACCAAATTATCCACAACATACTAAGAATTACACCACTGTATGACCACAAATTCTAACTGAATTTCATAGACAGTAGCAGCAGCATTCAGTTAAATTCAATGAAATCTAAATATATTACTAAAAAGAATTTGAAAACTGGATTGTCATAATTTTAAAATGTTCAGGGTACTCTACTGAAAATGTTTTCAAAAGTCTACCCAACAAGCAAAGTATGTATGTATGTATATGTGTGTCTGTCTGTCTATCTCTTTATCCATCCATCCATCCATCCATCCATCCATTCATCCATCCGATTTAAATATATGAATATCTTCTCTCATAAACAGAAAAGCACATAACTTTATTTATTTACTGCTTGGCTACGATAATCTGCAACAGAAAAAAAACAAAGAAAGTTTAATTGTAGACTTAAGGTTAATATTACAATGACCTGATGCTATTCTCCCCCAGATATAGAGAGGAAACAGAAGTTGAGCAATTCTATGGCAACTTGTATTACTTTGTTTTCACAATACACACACACAAACACAAATGCACACTGGAAGCATACTAATTATAGAAGTTTGAAGCAAAGCAGTATCTGGAATAATAGAAAAAAAATGTACAAAACAAAGCAGAACACAGACTAATAGAATTTTGCTGAGACAAATTCATGTTTACAGGAAATGCCTTCTTCCAACAGCCTAGAAATTAATTTATATCTGAAAGTACAAAATGAGCAACCCCAAAAATCAAACTGACTATATATTCTCTTAGCAAAGATGGTCAGGAAATACGAGACCTAATCTCAGATCACAAACTTCAGCTAAAGAAAAAAAAAGATTAACCAACAAGATATAATCTCAGGGATATTTCATATATTATGTGGTGCAAATAAAGAATAGATTTAATATCTGATGAGCAGAGGGCTTGTAGAACTCTGGACTGGAAATCATGGCATTGTTGAAGATGAAGCAAACAAAAATATCTTAACAAACAATAACAAGAATACAAATGATTGGCTGCTGATACATTAAAAGCAGCTGAAGGAAAGCAAAGGCAACAGAGACCTAGAAAAGATTGTTCTGGTAAACAATGCCCATGCAGAGACAAGCAGTGACAATGAAAATAGGCCCATTCAATTTATCCATAAAGTGACAGTGTGCTGATGTATAACCAGTGAAGCTGCCCATTGACAACACTCTGTGCCTCTTAGTTGTATCACGTGCCCTGAAGTATCTCTAGCTGGCAAGAATTTATTTATTTATTTATTTTGCTTCCAATCACTTCTGCTTGGGGTGAGTTTAAATTTGGAGTGCTATTTGTTACATATTCAGAGTACGGCAAGTAATAAACTAGGGGGATAAAGCTAAAGATTTGCAGAGATATAAAATGTCTTTGAAATTAAACCCTGAGGGATACGTACACACACTGCAGCCCATAGTGGATGAGCGCTTTTAATGACCCTGGAATGCATGTACAGAGAAGAAAAACGAATGGCGTGTGGAAAAAAGTACTGAAATATTCTGAAGAAGGCACAAAAGAAACTACTTTAATGCACCGGACTGTCCAAATATTACTACAAAATAAGGAACAAAAGTGTATTGAGGTCAACGCATGAATGTCCAGGAGCAATTTGAGCTAATGGTGATCTCCCATAAAGTCCTTACTGGCTGGGGCCTGGCCATCTCAAAGATCAGTTTGCTCTGATAAAATTTGCTTTCTCTTGCTTGCTGAGAGTCCCCAATCCTTCTACTGCCTGAAAGGAGGAGACATGGAAACAAGGATTCCCTGCAGGAGGTCCCCTGCCATGGAAGACTCTCCCATCAGACAGAACAATCATAATTTCACCCTTGATTTATAGGAAGTTTCCAAAAACGCATGTTATTCAATTTTCATTTGGAGAAAGAGGTAAGAATGGGCAAGCTAACTGTGCTGTTTTAAAGATACAGGTAATTCTCCACTTACAACCACTCAATCAATTCAGTTTATTACAGACATAGACTAGAGACCAGAACAAATAAAAACACTCATTAAATATACAATTAAAAATTCTAGTATAAAATAATAAATAGCAACTAAAATCTATGATCAAATCCAGTCTGTCAGTTATACATGACCTAACTATACTAAAATTACGATCCATAAACTGTGTGGCCTGTTGTCAGTTTAATACTGAAAGGGAAAGGAATAAGCAGTGCAAAGGGGTTGCCACATTTGTTGTATAACATAACCATGGTGGATTAGACATGTGTTTCTGACGAATCCCCGGAGCTCCTGTGCAGAATCTAGCCACCTGCGCTGTAGTTATGGACTGTCCATCCTTAAGCAGCCACTGGAGACAAGCAGTGTTGGATCGGCCAGGATACCTAGCAATTATTGACAGAATATGTTTTTCCCTAATCTCTCTGTAAAAGGAACATCCAAGGAGTATGTGACCCACGGTCTCCACCTCTCCCGGGCCACAGGCACAGAGTCTTTCAGCCAATGGTATCTTTTTATACTTGCCGTACAGGATGGCTGATGGAAGTGCATGGCATTGTGCAAGCGAAAATGCTTACAACCATTCATTTACTGACTGTTTGAAGTTACAACAGCACTGAAAAAAGTGACTTATGACCAGTTTTCACTCTTTACAACTGTTGCAGCATCCTCAAGGTCACGTTAAGAAAACTCAGCTCAAATTGGCAACTGGCACGTATTTATGACAGTTGCAATGTCCTGAGATCATGTGATCCCATTTTGCAACCTTTTGACAAGCAAAGTCAATGGGGAAGCTGGATTCATTTAACAACCGTGTTGCTAACTTAAGAACCACAGCGATTCGCTTAACAACTCTGGCAAGAAAGGTCGTAAGATAGATCAAAATTTGCTTTTATGTTAATTTTCATATTCTGATAATTACTGTGATGTTAGGCATGGTATGTTGCTGCTGCCTGCCATCTAGAATTAGAGGACTGAAACAGCATAAGAAACATTTGTAATGAATAAAGACACAATCTGTGTGCCATAAGAAAAATGTTCAGATGGTGTGATCGAAACTTAGGTATATAAGGCTAGATCCTGTTAATATCCTTACCATATGCAGAAAACAAATGTCTAACCAGAATACATATGTGAATATGCTGCACAGATAGCACTTTTATGTCAAACTAATTTCAAATAGCTACCGTATCTTTCTCATGTATAATATATATTTCCTGCTTTTCAGGTCAGACGTAGTGCCCAAATCTTCAGCGAGAAAAAACGTTCACCCAAATGTTCACCCAACAGATGCTTCAGCTGTATAGACTTGGCCTAGCCATTTCAAAGAATCTCCTGCAACTATCAGTTTTACAGAATCCATTGTGTTTCAGCAGTAGTACATAAAAATGCACCAACATTTTTGGCAATATTTTGATCTACTTTCAAACCACTTTTCTTGATTATCATCCTCTGCTACACTTGCTTTATTTTATTTGATCTTTAAGTCTTCTAAATGGATGAAAATGGATTATCAGGAGCCCAAGACTATTTTTTTTCACCATTGTGATCTCTGGCCAGTTCATTATTTTACTCATCATTTTATTTTCAGCTTTCCTGTACTCTGATGTGCTTTTAATTATTTTTCTTCCATGGCATATTTTCCTTTAAATCTCCCTGTTTCCCTTAGTTCTGGCTTCCCTAGGTTTGAATTTCTCCTGCTTCTTTCTTCTATAGGCGCTTCAAAATATTTTATTTCCTTCTAGCATTAAACAACTACATTAAAGTAAGAGAAATATATTTCAGTCAGTTCCATCAACTAATTGGAAGTTTGGTATCTCTAAAGAGACACTAGTACATAGAAGGCGTCATAATAAAATGGAGGTTCATTCAGTGTATTCATTGGCTGGCCAATGTCTACATTGATGAAGATCAGTAATGTACCATTTTTTAAGTATTGTACTTGTAACAGTATGTCCAACACAGGTTTAAAATGTTTCTGGTAAGAATTATATCACTTAACTACAGAACTATTATTTTGCCTTTCCAATAAAAAAAAAGATAGATAACAATGGTAAATAGTCTTAAAATGTTTTATTTTGAGTCAACAGGTTTCACAGGCTTACTTTGTTGTAACTTTAAAATTACTCTGAAATCCAAACTTTGGCACGTACCATAGTACCAATTAAGTAAACAGGGCAGAATTTATCCATTGATTTCACAGATTAAATCCATAAATGACTGTGTAAACTTCAACCAAAATACTTTATATTATTTAAAATACAGAAATTATAAAGTAGCTCTCATGGCTCATCTGATCTGAGGACTTGTTTGTATAGAATTTGAAAAGCCAATTTCTGTTTTTCTGAGATACTGAATTTCAGCTCTTCAGTCTCACCCTGAGAGTCTTGGAAAAATGAAGATTACGATTAAGCTTAAAAAAAATAATCAAAACAATTTTCTCACAGAGTTCAACCTGGTTAATCGCAATCAGACTGGATAATAATATTACCTTTTAATTCTTTCATGTTCTGGTCCTCCCTAAAGCATTATGCTAATTAGAAGTCAGGTAACCAATGACAAAACTTGTCTTAATGAGAGCATATATACATGTGGCCTTTTCATAGCAAATACAACATTCTTTGATCTCCAATAACATCAATTCATGTATCTGTAGATACTTTGTAGTACAGTGCACTCAGAAAGTATTCAGACTCCCTTCACATTTGTCAATTTTGTTATGTTGAAGCCTGATTCTACAGTTGTTGAAATTCATTTTTTCTCATTAATCTACACTAAGTACCCCACAATGACAAAGTGAAAACAGAATTTTAGAAATGTCTGTCAATTTATTAAAATGAAAAAACTAAAATATCACATTGGCATTATTCAGACTCTTTGCAACAACACTTGAAATTTAGCTCAGGTGCCTCCCATTTTTCTTGATCATTGCTGACATGTCTTTACACATGTAAAAACACGTTTTACACATTGCTAACATGTTTGATTGGAGTCCACCTATGGTAAATTAAGTTGATTGGACATGGTTTTGAAAGGCACACAACTCTTTATAGAAGGCCTCACAGCCGACAATGCATTATGTAGCTGAGCAAAAGCCATGAGGTCAGAGGAACTGCCTGTGAAGCTCAGAGACAGGATTATTGGAAGGCACAGATCTGGGGAAGGCTACAATAAAATTTCTGCTGCACTGAAGGTTCCTAAGAGCATAGTGGCTTCCATAATTCTCAAATGGAAGAAGTTTGGCACAACCAGGACTCTTCCATGAGCTTGTCACCCAGTCAAACTGAGCAATCAGACGTGGTGGTGGTGGGGAAGGTAAGGGTCTTAGTAAGAGAAGTGACCAAGAACCTAATGGTCATCCTGACTGAGTTCCAAAGATCCTTTGTGGAGATGGGACAGAGTTCCAGAAGGACAATCATCACTGAAGCCCTCCACTGATCTGGGCTTTATGGCAGAGTGGGTAGATGGAAGCCTCTCCTCAGTGCAAAACATATGAAAGCCTACTTGGACTTTGCAAAAAAAAAAGCACATGAAGGACTCTCAGACAGTGAGGAACAAGATTCTCTGGTCTGGTGAAACCAAGATTGAACTGTTTGGTCTCAATTCTAAAAATTATGTCTGGACGAAACCAGGCACTGCTCATCACCTGCTCAATATCCCAATAGTGAAGCAACATCATGCTGTGGAGGTGTTTTTCAGCAGCAGGGACTGGGAGACTGATCAGGGCTGAGGGAATGCTGAATGGAGCAAAGTACATATACTCAATGAAAACCTGTTCCACAGTGCTCAGGACCTCAGATTGGGCCGAAGGCTCGCTTTCCAACATGACAATGATCCTAAGCACACAGCCAAGACAAGACAGGAGTGGCTTAGGGACAACTCTCTGAATGTCCTAGAGTGGCCCAGCCAGAGCCCCGACTTGAGCCCTGTTGAACATCTCTAGAGGGACCTGTAAATGGCTGTCCATCGACAGTTGCCATCCAACCTGACTGAGCTTGAGAGAATTTGCAAGGAAGAATGGCAGAAAATTCCCCAATCCAGGTATACAAAGCTTGTCACGTCATACCGAAAAAGACTCTAGGCTGTAATTGCTACTAAAGGTGCTTTAACAAAGTACTGAGTGAAGGGTGAGTATTTATGCCAATGTGCTATTTAAGTTTTTTTCTTTTTAATAAATTTACAGCCATTTCTAAAATTCTGTTTTCACTTTGTTATTATGGGATACTGAGGGTAGAGTCATGAGAAATGAAAATGAATTTTAACAACTGTAGAATCAGGTTGCAGCATAACAAAATTGACAAAAGTGAAAGGGGTCTGAATAGTTTCTGAATGCATTGTATATACCACAAAAATCATTTGTGTGTTTAGTTATTTCACATATTTTAAATTAAGTACAATCTTTCAAAGGCATTATGTTAGGAATGCATTACTGCCAGTATGGGAGAAAGTCAGAGAACAACACTATTTGAGGATACCAGTTTGGCTTTCAACAATGGAAGCACTGGTTCACCCAAATGTTGTTAACATAGAAAATATTGTTAGATGTAAAGATATTTTGAATGAGAAGGGGAAACTCAAAAATAAACAAGAATTGAGCGATTAGGGGATTGATATGACATGGTATTCACAAGTGCAGATACACTCTAGATATGAGAAAGATGCAAAACTATAGGGTTTTTATAAAGAACTAACAGAACTAGACAGCATACTAACAGGGGCAGAAGAAAAATTGATTTAAAAAAATGTACAACTACCTATTATACATTAAATTGGAAGATGAACAAGTGAAGGAAACAATAATAGTATGGGCAAAAAACTTTGGTTGTATAATTGAATTAGATAAATGGCAAAATTATGGGACAGGAACTATAAATTAAAAATGTCAACTGCATACAAAGAAAATTTGTATAAAATGTTTTATAGATGGCATTTTGCGCCAGCGTGGTTGGCAAATATTTTTAAAGATAAGTTGGCTAAATGCTGGAAGTGCCACTAGATACCTGGGTCATATTATCATATGTGGTGGACTTGCCCAAAAGCAAAAAAGTACTGGACAAAAATACATAAACGGTTGGAAAAAAATGATAAAACACCATATTGATTTAAAGCCAGAAATATTTCTGTTGGGGATTCTACCTGAAAAATATAGCAAGGGAAATGCATATTTAGTTATTCATATATTAACTGCTGCTAGAATTGTACTTGCACAAAGCTGGAAGTGTGAAGAGATACCTACAGATAAGAATGTGATTAGGAAAATATTAGAATGTGCAGAAATGAACAGACTAACATTTGCAATTAAGGAGAAAGATCAAACTGAATATTATATGACATGGGATTTATTTTATCAATGGTTAAACAACAAAAATGGAAGTAAGAAGCAGGGAAACAAAATAAAGATATGTTAAAAGAGATAAGCAAGTAATATGATTAGTATGTTGAATATTGCTATTTTAATACTGTAGAATTAATATGTTGAATATTACTACTTTAATATTGTAGAATTAATATCAATGTAATGAATGATGTTGCAAATTTTGATTACTGTTCAACAAAGATACTTGTACCAGACAACACAGTGTTCAACTGAAGATGGAATTATTATATTAAAAATAAAAAAAATAATTAAAAATGATAATTAATCCTAATATTACATACGGTACCATGTCTGTTATGAAAAAAAATAATTTATAAAGGAAAAATGAAACTAAAGTTATTAATAAGATATATTAAACTATCAACAGTTCTATTCATCCCCCCCTGAAAATACCATAATTTGGCTTCAATTATCTATACTCATCTTGCAAGTTAGGTAAGAAATTTAAAACACACATAGACAGATACATCATTAAAAGAAATGAATGTAAATGTGTTCAAATCATTCAGTTCCAGACTGTATATCCTATAATAGAAAAGACCAATCAATTTCAGGAATTTTAATCTTTAAATAGGCAATTTCCATTGTTGGAAATTCCTGAGTTTATAAAATGGCAAACAGTAATCTAATCTCATTAAGATAAGTGAAAGATTTGGCTTGGTCAAGAATAGGCTGTAGGTAGCATTTTCATGATTAGATTAAATGAAGCAACATCTAGGCAGATGTTCAAACAGGGTTTGAAGTGGGGGGGGGAGTGTTGAAATGACAAATTTGGAATGAATATGCACCATGGGTGCAATTTTCAGGTTTGAGACGCAGGGCTTTGCAAGTGTCAGTCAATTTTTGCCAAAACTATCCCTGCATCATCTACAGCATGGAGACCAGAAGAAATAGAGACTTAGTACTCTATTTCTGTACTAAGTGCTCTATTTATGCGCTTAGTACTCTTAAACCTCATCACTACATCTGTCATTGTGATCTGTACACCATCTACATTTCAGAATTTTTATCATAACTCCATAACATGTTTTCTTTGGCCTGGACTTGAGGTGCTTAGAACATATGAAATCAAAACATACTCATCTTCATTAAATTCCATTCCAGAAACCAATCAGACGGCATTAGATTCTATTACATGTTTAAATGTATATACTTCAATGTTTTATGTAAACTCTCATCCATTTCACTCCAGTAAACTGTTGAGCGACTCTGTCATCCCCAAATTAGTTGCCACTTAAAATAGTGAGAAGTTCTGTTCTGCTTCTTGGGGTGGTGTCCAGCAGCTGCCCACAAGACACGCAGCAGTGACCATAGGCACCCTCTTTGGAGTGGAAGTTGTTTTGCCCCTAAGCAATGACTAAATCTGAAAAAAAATCCAGACAACTAGGTGAAAAATCCAGACCACCACTAGATGACAGCAGAGAGTTAAGGATGTCTCTATTTCTTTGCTGCCATCTGCTGCTGTCCCTAGTCAAAATGCCCTGGCTAGCTAGCTGCAATGCTTGCCCACAACCTACCGTACCTCCTATTCTGCTCCTGCCCGTCATCTTGACCTAGCAAATGCTCAGGTTCCATGCTGGCTATGTAGTGGGCCTGCGGCAGATCATAGTCAGGTTCAGTGGTTTTAAAGCCTGAAGGCCCAACTGGCTCACCCTATCCTGTACGGCAGGCCCAAGGAGGCTGCCTTGACTTCTTGTACTTCTGCCTATAAGCACCATAACCTACGGCTACAATTGCTGCACATGCAAGCAATGATTGCAACCTTGAGGCGTCAGACCACAAACCTTATACAAGCAGATAAATATCAAAAGGCTATTCCTTTAACCGATTTCCACCAATTATTTGAAGGGCATACCTTGAAATAAGGATAAATAAATAAATAAAAAGAATTCCATTACATAAAATAAAATCTTTCCTCTGAAAACATTGCAGAACATTTACTCAGAATGATACTTGACATTCTATCTCCTCTCTCTCCCTATTTTTTAAAGTGACAAAATTCTCTCAAGCATCAATTTTGATTGTGGGGGGAGGGATCGGACCAAAGCAAAAACATCTCGGTCTTTTTGGGCAACTACTTCTCTCTTTCCTTGGGCTGAGACTATTTCTACAGGCCACAGACTGCTGGGTTTTATTTTCTACCCTGGAAATAAAAAGCTCCATGAAGAATAATAATATTACAGCTCCTCAGATGCACCAGAAGAACTGACAATTTGGTCACCGCAAAGGGTATCCAGAAAGACAACTATCGTCATAATCCAAAGCTGGGCTTTAAAAAAAATAAATCAATCCTCATAACTGAGACTAAATGACAGAACCTCAAGCATCCTCATTATCTACCCTGCAAATGCTGCCCTAAGAAACAGCAGCAGAAACCCCGAGCCAGAAGCGGCCAAAGGACCTACCTTCCATCATGGTGGCAGAATTGCATTCCTCAGTTTCCACAGAGGCTGAAAAAAATACGGGAAATTATGACTCCAGTTGAGCAGATGCTGCATGTAAACTCTCAGTGCCGGGAGCTCAGATGCATCGCTGGTGAAGCTGTCAGAGCAAAAAAAACAAAACAAAAAAGGAAGGGAGGGAAGAAGGGGGAAAGGAGAAGAAATGTGGGGAATCAAAACAGAAGGAGAGTGGGCTAAGGCAAAAGGCAGGCCATGGATGCTGCTGTGACTGTATCACCTACAGAATCACAGAAAGATGCTGAGAGAGAGAGCGCGAGAACGTGTGTGTGTGTGTGAGAGAGAGAGAGACAGAGAGAGAGCAGAGGAGAGAAAGGGAGGGAGGGGTGGTGGAGGGAGCCAGCTTAGCTCACACACTTGCTGCTAGCATCTCAACCAATCCCTCCAGCTTTCTCACTCGTCACATGGTCCCTTGCTTGCATCTCCTGACACAATACCCCTGGAGAACACAGGAACCAATTTCCCCCCTCTTTGCTTCCCTCACTTTCAACATGCATGCCCAGCCCCTCTGGAGCTCTCTGTCGTGATGCATTTCCCATCTCTATCATCTGGTACCAGCTTCTGGAGCAGCACGTTTGATCAACAGATCCTTCCAGGAAGGGGGGGGGGGGGAGAAATCAATGGAAATTAAAAAACAAAACAAAACCAGGTAGCAAAAAAATCAGCCTGAGAATTATAGGCTGCAATGCAATAATCAGACTTGGGAAGCCAAGATGTCAGGTTCTCGTAACAGAGGAGCTGTTAATGTGATTTCACGTTTATGTGTTGGCTGATGAGCTCCTCTCTCTCTCTCTCTCTCTCTCTGCACCCCCCTTCCCAACCATTCAGGAGAAGAATCAATTCGTATGACGTCACATCACAATTATCCCCAGGAGGAGGATGCAGGGAGAATTTCATCAAGGCCGTCTTCCACGAGAGCCTTGAAATTAATTTAGCTCCTAGTGCATCCGTGCCAAAGGGCAGGGAATTGCCACGAAAAAGGAAACAAAAGTCCCAGGCACCAGGAGAAGGATTTTCACATTAGCAGCCTTCAAAATGCATACGTTTCTCTGCAATATCTGTGCAGAGAAACCAAAAAAAAAAACCAACCCCAACAATCCCACTCTTCATTCTCTAGTCAAAAATGGTTTTTTTTTAAAAAAAACAACCAAAAAAACCCCTGGGATTTCCAGCTAAGCTTTTTACGACTCCCAGCTCTTATCCTGCAAAGACTCCAATGCAGCCACTACAGCCTCCTCTAATTTGGAAAAATTGGCACATGCAAGGGAACAACAAACAGGTGATTGTTTTCCTTCTGACAAGCCAAACTGTTTTCAATTAGGGAGGAGAGGGGAAGGGAGAGACGCAGAGCTGCTTCTAAGCATCTCCAGTTTCTCTTTTACCTCCTTTCCATGACATCCATATTTAATCAAGCCTGATAGCATTTCTGTAACCACTGCTATTTTTTTCCTCTATGGAAATTTTTTGATAGGGCAGGGGCACAGTTAGCCTCAGCAGTGGCTAGAAGAAGTTAATATTTGGTTTAGTGAGATTTTGATTGAGATGCTCATACTGATTTGGAAAAACAAACGGCTTCCAGATGACGCCAGTATTAGAAGAACTTGGGTGAAGCTGACAGAAATATCTTTTTTCCATTTGTTTAACTGTATACATTTTGCTAGCGGAGCTGTTCTGGCAAACCAGATCCTACATATCTCCAATGACCTGTCTTGCACAAGAGTTTTGAGGTCTTTTTTTTCCCCCTCTTTATCTGTAGGTATTTTTAAATAACATAAATCCAAGCAGATTATTTAATGTGGGTTTGAAAATTCAGGTGCATGGAATTTGAATTTGCAAATCCTCACTCAAGGACAAGATTTGACAACTCAGAAAGAATTTCAGATGTACAATCTCCATTTTTTTTTATTATTTATGCACTTTATCTTTAGACTCAATCCACTTGCATCTTGATAGTTTACAGAGGAAGAATCCAAGTAAAAAACTTAGTGAGTTTTTCTCAATTATAAATGGAGTATACAATTTATACAGAGACAGAGACAGAGAGGAGGAGAGAGGGAGGGAGAGCGAAGAAAGAGAGGAGGAGGGAGGGAGAGAGGAGAGAGGGAGGGAGGGAGAA
>JANHFL010005380.1:111554-147957 GCA_032468155.1 Oxyrhabdium leporinum
CCTTCCTTCCTTCCTTCCTTCCTTCCTTCCTTCCTTCCTTCCTTCCTTCCTTCCTTCCTTCCTTCCTTCTTCCTCTCCTCTCCTCTCCTCGCCTCCTGTACTACCTCCATTCCTCTCTGCCACAGGTCATCAACAAGTCTGACCAAGGCTGCTCTGTGCTGAATCCTGGCCTGATGCCCACTTGAAACAAATCTAGATAATCTGATTCATCCAAGGAAAAAGGTCATCATGAAGAATATCTATCTATGTGGTTGCTAGGAGGTGAAAATTATTTGATGGCACATAATCAGTCATTATGAATGTTCTACACCAATAGAACTTAGCACAACTCTTTGGGAAATTATCAGGATATTCCATTGATCAGAGCAAAGTTTTGTATTCTTCTGATAAACTTTCATGTATCTATAGAAATCTGTGAAAATTGGGGCTATCTTTATATTTGAATTCTCTTAAATATCTTGGAATAATTATTATGGAAAAATGTTTTATTTGTAAATGCAATTATTTCAAATTGTGTATCTCATATTAATATTGAAATAAATATATGATTGAAATTCTCAGTTTGTCAGGGAAAGAGTTTCCCCGAGAGTTTTCAGGGAAAGACAAAGGTTATAAATATTCCATAAATCATCCTTATTAGGTGTGCATGTTCTTAATAGAAAGGCAGAATAAAAATATTGGTATACCATTAAAACATGCTCTGTAATTACTATTCCCAATTGTCGTCTAGAATTTAGGATGTTCACAGCAATTTAAAAAAGTCCTGACATAAGAAGATGTACAGCAAAATCCCTTGGATTATAATCTAAACCTTTAAGGAAGGCTTTGGGGTTTTGCAGTCTATGTATAGAAACGTAAAGCAAACTGAATTCACCACAAGGGATTTTTTTTTAAAATTGTCAGAGAATCATCAAAGCCAAGAATGAAATTATACTTTACTAGATGTGAGGCATCCTGCTCAAGCAACTCTACCTTTGCTGCTTCACTGACATTTCAAAGTGATGCTCCCTGTCTTGTTATCCTGCTAAGTACAAGGAGCTTTACATTCTGATAGGAAGGGATTTGCTAAATAAAGCTCAAATCCACCAGCTTCATCTCCAGTCAAAATATAGTGACAGTAGACATCAAGAGCACAAACAAAAACAATATCCATGCATTTTGGGCTTTTTTTCAGAAGTAAAAGAGGCTTCCCACATTCAGCCCTGGTAGCTCAGGAATTGATTAGTGGAAAAAAAATGACACACTATATATGCTTTGGCTCTAAATCTATATAATGCATTTAAAATGAAGCCATGTGCTATACATCATGGACATGTTTATTGTATTCCTACCCTATTATTCAATTCAATTTAATATGTTGTATCTGATGCCTTTGACCTTTTTCAGCATTCTGAATCCGAAACATCTCATGTTTCATTTTGTACACATTTTATTCACCATTGTGTATGCATGCTGAAAGAAAATGCTGACTTTCCTTTCTAGAACTTATGATAATCAGAACTGACAAATACCATTTGACAGTAGTTATGATCATCATCCTTTTGTAGCAATTAGCGCCTACTGAACAACTTCCGAGCAGACAATATAGTTAGTTGTTTCCAATGGAAATTGCATGCCATCCTTTTCATACGAAAAATCAGCCTATGATAAAATCACAGCAAAAGACAATAAACTTATCCCTTATCAATTGATTTGCCTCTCGAAATGAATGGAAGGTTACTCCTAGTTTTACCAAGTGAAAGAGAGAGCAAGAGCACCCAAGAACAAACCTACAGGAGTATTTTTTATAGTTTTATTTTGCAATTTTCCTTGTAATTCTTCCACAAGAAGAGAGGGTCAAATTATACTCCAAAGCACCACAGGGCAGGATAAGAAACAATGGTTGGAAACTATTCAAAGAGAGAAGCAGCCTGGAATTAAGGAGAAACTTCCTAACAGTGAGGACAATTAACCAGTTGAACAGCTTGCCTCCAGAAATCATGGGCTCTTCATCATTGGATGCTTCTAAGAAGAGTGTGGACAATCACCTAGGTTCTCCTGCTTGAGCAGGGGACTGTCACTGGACTAGAAAACCTCCAAGGTCCCTTCCAGTTCATTCATTCATTCATTCATTCATTCATTCATTCATTCACTCATTCATTCATTCATTCATTCAAGTTTTGGAAATCTCAGCAAAATGTTCATGCATTGTTATCCCCTTCCTGTGATTTGTCTATTTCATCAAGGTTGGTGATATGTGATAAGGTCTCAGCAGATAAATCCAAATTGCCAAATCCAAATTGCTTCCATTCTCCTAACTGTAAAGATTGCTAGAAGTTTCTTTCCGATATACATCTGTTTTATACCAACCCTGCTTCCATACGCAACAATTTAATTGGGTATTACCATCCTAGATTGGTTTACCTTTTGTAGAGAATCTCAGTGATATCACTTTTGTGGACTTTAATGTTACTGGTGAAGATAGTTCAGGATTCCTGTAGTACAGTGTAGTATTAATCAGATGGCCCTACTGAATCTGACTGATTCCTGTTTTCAGTGCAGAAATCAGACTCCACTATCCCCAATAAATAGCTATTTATTTGGTGGAAGGAGCTATGGCCTGTTTGGATCATTGGTTCTCCTATCAAGCTGCTCTTATCTTATGAAGCTTTTTCTGACGTTCAGTTGGAGCTTGCTTTTTCGGAACTTAATAGCTTTATTTCATGACTGGTGCTTCAGAACAATAAAATATGTTAGTCTTTCCTGTACGCAACATGTTTTCTGCCATCAAAAGAATGCTCTCATAGTTCCACCTTGATCTTCTCAAGGCTGAAGATTCTTGGGGGTGGCATTGGAAGATTGAGGGTTTTTATGTGATTTAGCCATGTCCATTAGTGGCTCTCTTTTAGTTTCATGTTCCTCCGTATCTGTGCATAGTCTTGGAGAAAAAGAACAGAGTCATTACAGATGTAAATGTGGTGTTGAATTATATACTTAAATATAGAATGTGACATTTTAATGAAGGACTTTGGCTTTGTCAAGCCTGGGCCTCAACAAGGGGAATTATTTTATGTAGATGAAAAGAAATGTACACCCCTGATGTTAAGGAATGGATTCAAGATATGCATTCTTATCCATCCTTGAAATGTCTTTATATTCTAAAAATGAGAAGGTGCAGCCATATGGTCTAGAACAGGGCCGTCAAACTTGCGGCCCGCGGGCTGGATGCGTCACACGCTGGCCACGCCCACGCCCGGTTTAGTGAAGGGACAAAAAAGTCCCGATACGTCACATGACGCTGCCATGACAACGTGCGTTTGACACCCCTGGTCTAGACGTATTCACTTTAAGGTTTGTATTAATTTTATATTGATATCATATGGGTATTGTTTCTTCTTTTTCCTTTCTCCACTGTTTCTCCACCTATATTTATTTTACCATTGTAATATATGCAGTTTCTTAAGTGTATTATTGCTGATGTATTTTTTGTTTTGCTTGCTATGTTTGACAAATAATTTAATTTTTAAGAAATCTTTTAAATAAAAGCTAAACATATACCTGGTTCCTGGTAATCATTGTTGCTCTTCTTGGAATTTGTTCTAGTTACAGGTAGTCCTTGACTTACAACCATTTGTTTAGTGATCATTTAAAGTTACATCACGCTTAGCATTAGAAATTTTGGGCCATAAGTACTTCTTAAAGTGTGGTACCAAGGCCTTAACATGGTACAGCCTGTACAAGGCAAGGAAGTTATTTTCTCTGGTCAGGAAACTATACTGAATCTAACTTTTTTCTTTTCTTTTGCAACCACATTACTGTAATTTATATTTGCAGTCAATTGCTACCCTGAAACAAGTGGTATCCTCTGCCCTATAGCTGTTCATTTGATTATTGTTCCATTTGAATTTGTGTCTATTATACCTCATTCAACTATTCTTATCTTCTAGAGTATAAGTAATCCCAATTTTGTGTCATCTTCAGACTGAATAAGCATTTGTTCTACTTCTTCAATTGAACATTAATTTTAAAAAGTAGAGATCTACTTCTTGCTTCTCTCTAGAACAATGAACTATTAATGAGCTGGCTTTGAGCTATGAGTCCTAAATTTCCATGCCATACAGCCCACACAAAACTAGTTTGGTAATCAGAATGTCACGGATTACTTTGTGAAATGATTTGCTGACATATATATAAAGAGTAGCCTGCCAAGATTTACTTTAAACAAATCCATTCTGGCTTCTTGTAATTATTCTATTATTTTCAAGGTACTTAAACTGAACTTTATGAACTTCTCAAAAATCCTTAGCATCAAACTCAAGAACTGATAGCCGATTGATTGACTTGATTGGATGGGTTATTTTGCTCTTCATTATTTCTCCAGAACTTATCAAAGATAATAAATAAATTTCCAGTGAGACCATCATATTCCCTCAATTCTGTAGAATGCAATTTATCTGGCCCTGGGGATTTAAATTAATTCAAAATTAACATTCCCAAGCATATTTCTTCATTCTTTCAGTATCAGTCTTGGTCTTCAGATGTTCCTGAAAGATTAAATGCCCTCTTGTTGGAAAACAACTGAACCAAAATAATTATTAAGATGTACTACTTTTTTGTTAGTTATTAGTATTACTTATTTGTCATTTTCACTGAGCAACCAATATGTTGATTCCTGAGTATTTTTTGAGAAACATTTTAAAGAAGACTTGGGATTATTTGGAGAGGGGTTTTTTTTCCTGTTAACATATTTTGCCAATTTCAAGTTGGTTTTATGTTATTATTTATAAAATAATATATTATTTGTATTATTTTTACAGTTTCCTATTCACAGGAATGTTTTAATTATGATCCCCCCCCTTTTTGTCACTTTAATTGCAAAAACTGTACTTGTGTAAGGGAAAAATGATTTTAAAAAGTAAGATATATTTTTTAAAAAATCCTTTCCTGCATGCAATAAGGATTCCACAAATTAGAGACTGCTGCACAGAACAGGAAGTCATAAATATGTCAGAAGATGTAGGAAGGAAATGACAATGCAGAGGACTTCCTTTCTTCTGAGTACAGTAGATTGTTATCGACTATGTTCTTAGGCATCAAGTAATATAGGAGGGCAATGGAGCAGGTCAGATGCAATTCCATATGATGGAGTGTGAGCATAGCATCAGCCTGCTATATCTTTTTTTTGGATCACGCTGCTACCTTCTGCAGCTGCTATATGATTGTAAGAAAAGATGCAGCTGTTTTAAAGAATTGCAGACCGAAGCTCCCTTTTTACTACTGCATGTTCTGAAGCACCTTTCTTGAATCAAAACTAAACCACTATATAAACCATTATTCTATACTGGGATTATGAAAATGCCAGTACTTACACCTGCATTAGCTGGCTGCATAAAAATAATGGCTCAGTCACATTAAAAGACCCGGACGTAGAAATAATCTAAGCCTGGAATTATTCCTCCTAGGATGGTATAAATATTGTAGGGACTTGGAATTTAGTGAACAGAATGCAATCCATATGACTATACATATACATGAATATACATGAAATGGTCCATATGATGCCACATACCACTGTATCCCTTGAGCCAACAACACAGGCAATATGATTAACAAAATCTGCATCCTGACAAGGTTAGCTAGTTCTCTCCCCTTTAGAAGAAAAGAACAAAAAACTTCTACATCCCAACCAAGACCCACACCATCAACTAACTATCAGAGAGCTTCCTCTGCTGGGCACCACATGACCAATTACAACCACCCTCATGCTAGCTACAGATTTCAAAAACTTCCCAATTAACTGGTATAAAGCTTCAAGATCCCAAAGGTCCTTTCCTGGCCTCTGGCAGCACCCACAGCTTTTGCAAACTCTCACAGCTCAATTCTTACCTCATTTGCCTCTCACCTTAAGCAGGACTTCCATACCCCTGCCCTGTCTCCCACCCAATGCAATCCCTAAGAATGCAGGAAAAGGGAAATAAACTAACTATCCCTTGGGGGAAAAATCTCTAGATCTAGGTTCACTACTGGTCTCTCTCTTGCCTGAAAAAGAGTCCAACAGTGGTGACTCAACCAGACACCTAAGACTATCATCACCATCATTATCACCATCACCACCATTGTCATCACCCAACCATCCTTTTTTAACCTAAACCCTGTTGAGCAGTTCATAAATATCTATAACAACCAGCCTGTACTGATTAAAATCAAAGTAAAGTGAGAGCCACTGAGAGGTAATCCTGGTTAGCCCCAAGTTCTCAGATCCAAGCAATTGCCCTCTCAAGTGTCTCCACTTTTGGTTCAACTGCTGGTTCCGCCAAGCCACAATGGTGGCAGTGTTGCAGCAGTGTTGCAGCTAACTTAGTTACCATCCAGTTTGAAGGCCATCACCTATATCAGCCTCACTAGGTAGACCAGACCATGAATCAATTTCATAGGAAGGCTACACTTCTTTTATTGAGATTGGCTCATGGCTATACTAGTAGAATATCGCAAGCTTGATTGTAGTGTACATCTTCATCCTTCTTATACTCTAGCAAATTTGGAAGGAATCTGTCTGAATCATTCCCAAATGTTATCTGAACTTAAAAAAATGCTTCAGCACCTTTTGCCTAGGAAAGGTTATACCTTATCTCTGTCATCTTCCTTAATCTCTACAACAGGGGTGTCAAACTTACGTTGTCATGATGGTGTCGCCTGACATATCGAGACTTTTCCTTCGCTAAATCAGGCATGGGCGTGGCCAGCACGTGACGCATCCAGCCCGTGGGCCGAGAGTTTAACAGCCCTGCTCTACAGTTTCCAACTCTTAATCCAAAGAACAGTGGTAGTAAAAGGTCCCCATGGTTGTAGACTGTAGACAAAGTCAATAAAACAACTAACTTTGCATAACCAAGCATTCCATTGATGGTTTTTCAAACCAAAAATTTCTTTTGATACCTGTCATTTTCACAACAGATTGTCTTTCAAAGTCTCCAATATCAAGATATAAAGGCTGAAAACATTCAAAATAACATAAAACACCCAAATCATCCAGGATCACAAGACCTAAGTAGAGGTACACTCCAACCCTATTGATATTTTAAGTCTATCTATCTTGGAGCTGTTTATATCTATCTTTAGCAGCAAAACGTGTTTGATAGTAGCTCTCAACTTACAATCCAGTGATCACTGGTGGTCTGAGTGTGAGCCAAATAAGTGAAATAGATATTAAATAAATAAAAGTATTTTCAAAATGGGTAAAGCCTCAGAGATCATAACATTTTTCATGGTGAAGTTGATTTAGTTAATTAACCAATCAATTAAATGTATATATCAACTGAGTCCAAGTGATTCTGGGCAGTTTTTTTGTTTGTCCCAAACCTCTATGGATTTCTTCTCACAAGGCTTAAGTCTCATCTGATCTGTTATCTTAAAAAAAATTATCAACTATGTTCTGAGGACACCATTGGGAGATTCAAGTAGGGCTTAAGGTACCATGCCTCTGTCTCCTGACATGTGATGATTCTCAAAAGTTTTCAGTGACTAATATAAAGAAAACAGTTTATAAATACTGGTTTATGATGCAATATCTGTGGCATTTATTGCAAAAACAAACCATTGGCCTAAGCTACTTCCAATAGTCATTAGTTATTCTGTGAGAGGAAAATAGCTTACAACTTCATGGGAAAAAGCTATGTATGTAATAATGCAGATTGGATATCATGCTGAACGTTGTTTGATTGAATGGAACTTTTGCACTTTTTAAAACACTTTTTAAAGACAAATAGCCTTGTCCACATAAAATACAGTAGAGGTGAAAAGAGCACAAGCTTCAATTACACTGTTACTCACTATAGCTATGCCAAGATCCTGAACTTCTTATCTTTATGAGCACATATAATTTGTATTCCAGGAAGACCAAACTTGGCATCTAAACTGATCAGGAAGCCAAATTTTACAGAGTCTATTCGTACTTAAACGCTGTTCTGGGTTCTCTTCTCTTCTGTTGTATTGCTGCTTCTGATCACAGCATTGGCTGCATAACTATGTGCAACTTTCTCATACAAAATTTCTATTTTATTCATGGCAGCAAGGTACAGTGTGGGTCGGCTGGACCCTGAAATTTCATCAACTTTTTTCCCCCCAATAGAATTAAAAATGAAGTATTCTTCATTTTTATAGCATGCGATTTGACATTTGGACAGTGGTTTCTCATCTAAAATTTCTCTGAAATGGAAATACTTTGTACCTCTCACCTAAGAAATATATTTGATTTTAATTTTTTTTAAATGAGATTGACTCTATTATTAGGGGAATTGTGACCATGGTTTCATGTAGTCAATGATATGCTGCTAAAGTGTGGCTGCCCCCTTATCGTTTTCAAAAACATTCAACTGCCAGTGTAGTTGGTTTCTGTTATGTAGAATTGGGTGGGAAGCGATCTTAGCCTTATGTCAATCATAAAAGTAATTGGATTTATGTTTTAATTGTGTTGTCAGAAAATGCCTCATGTTCTGTGAAACAATTCCCACTGCTAGATAATAAAATTAAAATATGCCTGTTTAAAAACCTATTATACTTTTTCCCACCAGATGGTGGTATTAACCTATGATTGAATGTATGCTGTACACTCTTCTACCTCATAAACAGGGAATAAAGAGCAACAGATGACCTTAGTTTTAAAATCATATTGATTGAGCAGTAAATGGTTTAACATGTAGAGCAAGAACTGGAATTTTTCATGGTTTAAAGATTAACTGAGCACAATGACAATTCTGCACAATTCCACTGAAAAATAATCTGCACCAAGTTCATGGATCTAATTTTCAGGTAAGTTGATATAGAACCGTGTTCAGTCTCAGCAATTTTAAGATATGTTAAGATACTTCAGCTTCCCAAATTCTCCAACCCGCATACCAGATGGGGAGTTCTGGGAGTTGAAGTCCGTATATGTTAAAGTTGCTGAGGTAGAAAAACACTGTTATAGAATTATAGGCACTTAGTTATGAATCGAAAGATGCTCAATTTGAATTTCTTTTATAAGTTGAAATTATTAAATGGCTACAATTTCTTTCTCTCTGACTTGCAGCATTGCATAACCCTAACCCTAACCCTTTACAAAAAAAAAATGCTGTAAAGCCATCTTTTTGAGCCTGGATCTGCACTCCCACCATAAATCTATAGGATTTCAGTTAATCTAAATTGCTTGGTTTCCAGGACCTGATAGACTACAATCTATCTGGTTTATCACATAATGGATTATGTGAAAGCAAGAGCATGCTGTGTGTGTGTGTGTGTGTAAAAAAAAAAAAGCTGCCTTTGGGCTCTTACCTTGTCACAAATAGTAATGCTAGCAGAATGTAAATGTTCACGTACCCAAAGGCAAACCTTGTTTCTACCTGTCTTTCCTCAATCTGCCCTCAAGGATATTTTCTACAACCCAAAACTTTTTTTTAAGGGTCAGGGGGATACTCTTTTAAACAAGCCTTTCATTCCCAGAGTACCTACTATAGTTGCAGGCTATAGATCAGTTTTTCTCAACCTTAGCAACTTAAAAAACCTTATAGTTGTTGAGGCTAAGGAACACTATTCTTTTAAAGATATTAAAAACCACTCCTGTTCAGCATTTAAAGTAAGCTTTAAAAAAAAAAGTTCAGTAAAGCAGAGAACAGGTAAGAACCAAGGAGAAATCCATACAAGAATAAAACAAATGTCTGGCCTGTTTTGAAGTTTCAGAAGTGTTATATAAATCATAGAAAGCCAGTTTGATGTGGTGATTAAGGCACCAGGCTAGAAATCAGGAGGTCATGAGTTCTAGTCTCACCATAGATACAAAGCCTACTGGGTGACCTTGGGCCAGTCACATATTCTCAGCCCCAGGTATAGGCAATGGCAAAACACTGCTGAAAATCTTGCCAAGAAAACATCTAGGCAGTCATCAGGAATCAACATTGACTCGAAGGCATATATTGTCAGGACCAATGAGGCACTTGCTACTCTTAATGAATACCAAATTGGCATTCCTACTCTCAAGTAGGGAAGCTAATCTGATTGACACCTGAATCTTATTTCTACCATGATAACAGGGCATTGAGGACAGCCAAGAAAGTAAGATGGATGATGAGGTATACCCAGTTATGTCCTTTAACTTTATCTGGCTGATGCTGCCTCTTAGGAATATCTGTTGATGATAAGATGAGTGTCAAGTATTGCTGCGACTGCAGGAGAAGAATGTATGGCTATTAAATATCAATAGAATTGTGTTTCCATCAGAATGGAAAATGTGGAGAAAGATGCATCAAAGTTTTCTGAGGTGAGTACAGTAAATAGCACTAATTTTAAAAAACTTTATATAAGTTCCCACCAGCTGATAACCTCCAAATGTGTTGGATCAGTTCCCATAATTCCAAACTCCTCTATGATTGATAGGGGATTCCACAAGATGAAAGCCAATTCCTTTTGAAAATACTAGTTTGGAGAAGCCTGTTTTATACAGTAGCTACTGTAACTGTACAACTGGGTTTCTATTTATAATAATAGTGTTTAAAGATATACTTACTTAGGGTCACTTAAGCTCAGAATATTCCATTACTTCAAACTTCATTCCACTAACCACAAACTGGCTTTGCACAGTATATTAACTAAATTGTGGTTCAGTGTAGGTGAAGCGATGTAGACCTCTGACTGAGGAATAAATGAACCAATCATTAAAGGGGAACTTTAAAAAATCTTAGTTCTGAGTAAGAGGAAAGTGTGAGAAAGAAAATCAAAATAACTTTGCTTTAATTTTGTTTGCTATAGGAGGAAGTGGAGAAAGATTTGGATTCACGATTCTATTATTGTACTCTATATTAAACAAGAGAATTGTTAGGGTCCCTGCTGTGCCTGTTTTTTGACCGTGCCAATCTTGAAAATATGAAAATATACATGTAAAAAATGCTAGCGATGATTTATTTTGCTGTTAAGGAATAACTATTAGTATGATAGCTGCTCTGACCATGGAGGAAACAGAAATTGCAAAAGAAATTTGTATTGTCCTTCCTATTTTTATGCAGTTTGTATAATGTCTGTAATTAACCTCCATGAAATAGATATAATTTCTTTCCATCTCAGTGAAAATTTTGAAGTAACTGTACAAAACATTTTTTGCTAGCCTGGTAGGATGATAGAACAAGCATAAGTGAATTTACTGAGTTACAAAGGTATTCTTTTCAGGAGCTCACTTACTAGTAAATGAGTGAAGTTACAGTCTACGTACATGTTCATTTACTTACTTGAATTCAAATTAATTTTGTACTTTCAAAGTTAGTCTTGCTCAGGGTATAGTCCTTTCAAATTTTATTCAGACTAAACACTAAATCAAAGTTATCTTTCTAATACAAGACAATACCCCTCCTCCCATGATAATTACAATCTAATTTGGTTTTTACCTCCTGTGTGGATATAGTATGATAGCTTATTATCCATGACTACACATGTAGTAGATACTGGTAAGAATCACATTTAATGTCTCCTGCAAAAAGTAAACACATGCTGGTTTGCCATGTTGTATGAATTTACCTTTTTGCATTAAGCATAATGGGGTTTGTATGAATGATGTCATTGTAGTTTGTTTTGATTTAGCATTGTGCAAACATTGGTTATGGAGAAGGGGAAAGACTGCAGTAGTCAGAACGATGCTGCAAAATGAGTGGAACTTTGTTCCATTTCTGGAGAGGCTATAATTTGCTTGTTTTTCTGGATTTTTGAAGATACTTTGCCTGGGTGCCTCTAAACTCTACAGCAAGTCAGAGGTAACTATAGATTTCTGTTTTATGACATATATTTGTCTGGGAGCCAGATCAAAATCTTTCAAGCTCAATGCTGGTTTATTGAAAACCACAACAAAGTTGGCTTTTTCCCTTACAAAGCTGCATCATTGCAGAGTTTGTAGATATTTTCTCACTGATAGGAACTCTGGCCTCAAACCACTTCCTGATTCTTTAGCTCAGAGCAACTTTTACCTATTGGCTCTGCTTGCCCTACACTCAGAATAACAGACTTGAAAGGCGTTTTGGAGGTCTTCTAGTCTAACCCCCTGCTTGGGCAGGAAACCCTATATTTCAGACAGATAATTGTCCAATCACTTCTTAAAAACCTCGTGTTGGAGCACCCACAACTTCCGGAGGCAAGCTGTTCCACTGGTTAATTGTTCAAACTGTTAGGAAATTAGTTCTAGGTTGCTTCTCTCCTTGATTAGTTTCCATTCATTACTTCTTGTCCTGCCTTCAGGTGTTTTGGAAAATAGATTGACCCCCTCTTCTTTGGGGTAGCTCCTTAGATACTGGAACACTACTATCATGTCACTTGGTTCCTGATGGCTGTTAACAGCTGTGTCTCCAAACCCCGTCATTCTGTGCAACCATGGTTCTAGTAATGGGCAAAGCATCTGGTTGCAAAGGTACAAACATGCATTTGTTTCACCCTCACTGCTTACTAGGGTGTGTTTGTATGCAGAAGAAGGGCGGCTTTGCAACTGAGGCTTTTCCTACAGCAACTGTGCATATTTAATATTATTGTTTTAAATTTTACAAATGACTGGACAAATACAGACAATTCCTTTTTGTGTGGAATGAAGCTGAGAGGATTTTCGTTGTGGCAGAACGAGGAATAAGTACTGGTTGAATTATATTCTTGGTCTTGGATTATTCCTCAGCCAGAATGGGGAATGTTTGGCTCATGGTAGTCTAGAGGTATTCTCAGTGTCCTGAGACCTGTAAAAACAACCAATTTGGGGTAAGGAGATGACTTTAATTGTGCTATGGCATTTTTTATTATTTGCAGTTTTAGTATCAATGGTATAAGAATATAGGTAATTTAGTTTCAAGTGAATGTATTTGTTACATTTGAATAAGTATATAAAAACTAAGGGTAGATTGAAGGAAGTTGGCTGTGTGTGTCTGTTTACCTGAAAAGATCATCCAGGAAAGTCCAGACTAAATCATGCTTTCATTTATTCACTTCATATAAAAATCTCTTCAGAATGCATCTCAACACAATATATAATACTATAACACCATACATTGTGTGAAACTTTCAAACAATAAAATAACCACCTGGAACAATGCAGTGTTCAACAGACATATAAACCCAAGTATCATGCACAGCTGTGCTATTTTCATCAACTAGTTAGTCACAAGTTGGACTGAAAGCTTGAAACATAGCTTTACAAATCGGCACTGTATATATGCCTCACAAGCTTTGTTGGAAGAAGTTTCACAGCACAATTATAGTATTAGTTCACATTTTGTCATAGAAACTCACATTGGCTGCTTTAAAAATTGGAAAATGACAGAAGGTTTTGTGGCATTTACTGGGCGTGTCCTTTTCAACATTTCAATAGTTTCATTTCTGCTGAACAAATCATCCTAAATCCTCACGAGTTACCCAAACCCGATTTCCAGAATCCAAATGAAAATGAAATCCAATGGGAGCCAATGTCTGAATGCCCTTTCTGGGTTCCATATGTCTCTTTCACTGTGCTCAGGTTCTTTCCATTTTACGCAGTACAAAAAATTACAAGAAAGGCAACTCTCATTCAGAGTCTTCTACACAAATAACATCACCACTGACTGGCAATGTTAATTTATATAAATTAATACTTACAAAACATTACATTATATACAATACATAATAAATACACTGTTATAAACAGTACTGGACATGTAATAGCTCAAGGCAAGTTCAGGAGGAGAAAAGGAGACTCGGCTTAGCGAACATGAAGAATGGGGGGTGGGGGAGGGAAGCACAGTAGGACCAAACACAAAAATTCCACTGAGTTTTTTCTTTTTTTAAAGGGGAGATTGTCCACCATATTACAACATGTTGGTTTTTATACGTTCTGCATTGTCTAATGAGAATACAAAGCTACTTTATCTTGTGTACAACAAAAGTTGAAAACAGTTGAGTGGAAAACATTTGTTCATGTGTGGCAAGTAACACAGAAGAAACCTAGATTTTGTGGGACTATAAAGTGACCAGTGATGCAGTAATGCAAGGAGGGAGGGCACCCTGCTTTATTTAGTGAGTCAAAACAATTAAACTGTGGTAAAACACAAGTATTGCCCGTAGAGAGGAAGACTTTCTTCATTAAACAGGATTAATAATAATATAAAATATATATTGGTATCAAACAAGTTTTCTTGTGTATTTAGTAGGCGTCTCGAAAAGATGTGGAAGTGTTTATAAAAAAGGCACACGGGTCTGAGACAGGTGCACAAATTTTAAATGCAAAATTGCAAAAGAGTATTTTGAGCTGTTGGACCGAACTGGATGTCATAATCTATTAAGAATAGAAAATATTATGATTGTGTGTCATTTCCTAGCGGACTTGTTCAGTAACAGCTCACATTGCCTCCCTATCACCAGGTTTATTTTGTTTTTGGCTGATACAACTTAAGCTGCAGTAGATATCACCTGTTAATTCCTGAGCAGTCATTACACACTCTTGAACCCTGGCTCCAATCTTGAGTGATTGGAAAGTCTTCTAGCCAATAACAGGTGCTAGCCTAAGAGCCAGACTTCCAGGCTATATAGCACATGAGGCAATCTGCATGTGCACGAATAAAATCACCACGACGCATACAGTATGTTAAGTATCAATTGGTGATGCATCTTTTGTCACAATCTCTATATTAGTGTCCTGCTGGGAATCCCTTTTTCCTGGGTCAATGACACAAAGTGTCTTAGTACTGCTGTAGTAATGGATACTGTCACTCTCTTTCTCAGGCCCATCAGAGTCTTCCTCTTCAAGAGTAAGGTCGAACTGGAACTTCTCCATTAGGCCCTGACAGTCTTGGCTGCCTTCGAGGGGAGGGGAAGGGCTCTGAGGGATCATACTTTGATACCAATTACGGTTGTCTTCCAGGGTATCCAAAATATCTTGAGCATCGGGCTGTACTAGGTCTGCCCAGGTCTCCCAAAGTGGATGAACAATATAATCAATGAATCCCACCTGCAAGGCAAGTAAAATCGATTTGTAATGAAATGTTATTTATGCTCAATACTTATGAATTTTCTCTCAGCTTTACATTTAATGCAACTAGAAGTTATATTAGTATTTATTCATGCTGCAATTTATCTAACAAACCACTCAATTTTTTAAAAGAATAAAACAGAGGGCGTACTAAAAACCATTAAAAACTAGATAGGATCATATAATCTCTGATATTATGATATATGTAAAGAGGGACTGATCTAACCTGTCTACAGGGGAATTGCCAAAAACAGAATGCTGATATTAAAGAAGAATGTTGCTGTCTGTGTATTTGGGAAAATTTATTGGGTGTGGATCATTATGGCCAGATTTATTTATTTTACTTATTTACTTATTTTACTCAAATTTATATAGCTACTCATCTTATCGGGCAACTCTAGGTGGCTCACAACAAATGGGTAAAATCACATGTGGTTTTAATGTGATTTTTATACATATATAAAAATCACATTAAAAGTAAATATTATAAAAATAGAAATACAACTCTTTGTGAAGAATGGATAAGAATAGCCAGCTTAACAATGGAGCTATCTTAGCCTGGTCTTGGTTTCCCTGGGAGTCTCAGGCCCGACAACATAACTAAGTCTTGAGGGTCTTTGGAATATCAAAAGCAATGAAGCTAATCTAATTCCAGGGGGAAAAATGTCCCACAAGGCTGGCACCAAGGCAGGGAAGATGCATCTCCTGGGGCCCACCAAATGAAGATCCGTAGCTGATGGTATCTGCAGAACACCTTTTCTGAAAGTTCTAATGGAGTGGGCTGGGGTGGTCCCTTGGAGAGCCTAGCTCCAGGCCATGAATGGCTTTAAAGGTCAAAAACAGCATCTTGAATTGGACTTGGAAGCAAACTGGCAATCTATGCACTTGCAGAGCATGGATATAACATGTGCTGTTCTAGGAGGGCAGATAACTGTACCAGCTGAGGCTTCCGAGTACTCTTCAAGGACAATTATAGAGCACATTGAAATGTGGTCCAATCTGAAATGACTGAGGCATGGGTGGCTCAGATTTGTTTTCTTCAGGAAGCGATGCAGGTACTGCATTAGCAAAGCTAAACGAAAGCATTCCTGACTGACTCCTATTGCCACGATTCGCTTCGCCCTAAAAAACATTTCTAACAAAATTCATAAATAAAAAGCTGCCATTACTGTAGTGGCAGTAAGTTAGTTTTATTTTTTTAATCATGGCATGCTGCTTCTATATAATTTATGGCAATTATATAAGAAACATCTGTACAGCAGTATTTGCATATGAAGAAACTACTAGGTGCTGTCAGTGGGAGCTATTTTTAATTATTAGGGTATTCAGACGTAATGGAAATCATGGCATCTGTTGCCTGCTTGAGCTGAAGTGAATTTTGGATGCCTTCCTCCTCCTTCGAGGAAGAACATAGAGGAGTTCTTAAGTTTCTGTTCCAAAATTAAAACTGGTTAGTAACTATTTTTTAAAGGTATCAGGACTCAGGGAAAAAGCTGTTAACAGCCCGTCACATTAAACAGTATATTATGAAAGGACCTATTAACATTTAAATTATAAAGTATGATGTATAAATCAAAGATGTCTAATTATAAAAGAAATGCTTATTGGACGTGGTTACTGTAACAATGCACTTCAATGAAAATTGCCATCTCACTGACGTGATGGTATCTATATATATATTTTAAAGGAGAAATGTGACTCCTCCAAGGATGGAGGAAAGTAAATGAACAATAAAAGCTATAGAAAAGTTTCTTGTCTGACTGGATTTCCTTGCTTAACTCCAAAAACCGCTGGGTGGCAATTCAGCAGAACAGGAAAATAGTTCTCAAAGGAACCCATCTCTGGCTAGGATGTTTGGTTTGGAAATCACATTTGACTCCTTCAGACACAACAGGATGTTGAACAAGCCAATACATTTCTATTGTAACTGCTGAGGTACCTTAAGCCAAAAAGTGACAAAAAGTTTCTGTAACCTATACTCAGTGGAGACTTTTTCGTGAAATCACCTTGTTTGGCTCTCAGAACATGGAGAACTTTTGCTCTTTACATCCATTTAAGGAAGAACTAACTTGAGGGTTAATTTTAATTTAATTTAAGTATTAGCTCAGGTTCAAAAAGCCAAACAAATGAACAACCCCTTCCCCCTCAAAACTCCCAAAGTGAATTACAGAAGATACTGGTTAATGATATAATTTCTTTCTGTATGATAATGCTACTATATTTCATCTTCGAAAATATTAAGGGAATTCACTATAGCTAGTCCCTTCATATTATCCTCCTTAAATTACATAAGGCAACACATGATCCCTCAGGACACTGTTTCAGAGATACTTCTTCATCAGATTCCTCAATGCCTTTAGCAATGGCAGAGCTTCTAATGTACTGGGAAAAAATCTTTAAAATTCAAGAGATATTCAGAGATGGATCTGTCTTGAAAATAGCCAATGCTGAACTGTATAGCAGTGAGGAGTTGGCCACGGGGAATATTTTACAATATTTTGTATTATGTCATAAAATATGATATTTTTATGTCATAAAATATTTGATAAAGTTTGCCAAATTTCAATTCCATGAGTCCTGGATTTTGGATGCATTTTATAAGTTAGTCCATTTGAGAGAGCTTGGTTCAAACATTTTTGCTGTATCATGAATGTTTTGCCCAGTGAAAGATTACAGGCGTGAGGTTTTAGTAGTAAATAGATAGAAGAAAAATTAGAGGCTGACGAAAAGTCTCTCAGTGGCTCAAACAAAGGAAGCCTCTGAAGTCTAATCCTGATGCCTTAACCACAGCATGAAAATGGCTCTGAAGTGCTCACAGTTAATATTGATTACTTCCTTGCAAAATGAAAAAGTGAGAATAGAAAACCATGTCCTATCAGCTAACGGAGGAAAGGTGCTGCAACCTGTTTCTTCACAAAGCGTAAGTGGTTGGAGCAAGAGGACCTACTTTTTCCATTCTTGAAATCTCTGCTACTTGCTGACTATATTACAAGAGAAGGAACAATGGGGCCAAGCCAGAAACTGGCATATGTTTGGCTAACCTTGGTCCTTGCTAAGAACACATACTGGTCCAACTTATGTGAAGCATCATCATCATTGAAATGCTCTGCAGGTAGCCTTTCAGAGTTCTGCAGAAGCTTAATGTAGAATTTATGGCAAACAGATCACCTTCTATTGACAAAATCTCCTTGTGCTGATGTTAGAAAATGTGTGCATTATCCTCTCTCATTCAGTGGAACTTGGAAAAGAGATTATGTATAATGCTGCAGGTATGTTTTTACAAAAGTGCAAAAGGCATTTGAAAAGGTGAGATTAATCTATCTGGTATGCTAAAGAGAGGAATCTCTGGGGAATTACCATGACATTTTTAAAAGGATATCTTTCCCTAAGACTTACCGGTAACAGATCAACATTATTAATTCTAAGTTGGACCATTCCTGACAGATGAAAAAGAGAAAAGTCAAATACCTGAGACTTCTCCACAGAAGCTGTGTGCTTGTCACACATTGGGCTGATCTCCATTCCCCTCTCCCGTTCTTTGTCCCCTTGCTGGAAAAACTCCTCCATAATTCTATCTGTCCACTGCCGATAGAGTTCAAGAGATTTTGTAGGATTACTTAAATCAGCACAATGGACCATATTTCGGAGAACCTGCAATGCAAAAAATATAACATGAACACTCATGTAATCATGTAAAACAGATTTTGTTCTGTACTTATTGGTACTTTGAAAACAGTTTCACATTAATATACTTTTTGATTAAAGAGATTTGTTTTAGAAAATTTTATGAAATATATCTAAAGTACATTTTCATCAAGAGACATATTAAATTATTTAAAGGAAGATTAACTGTAGATATGCAGAATAAATTGTTACAAATTGTACTGGTCACCTGAATTATACAAGCATAACTTCAAGCCAATTTAAGGTATCTACCATTTTCTTTAGTAGAAAATTGCTTTGAATAGTTTTATTGTTCTCATGTCTTATTATACAAGTCCACATAGGAGATTAATGAACTGGAGATAAACAGAAGATTTAAAGGTCTCTGTTTCAATTGTGGGCATCTCCTATCAAAAGTCAGAGTAATCTAGTGACAAATGATTAGGATTATGACTACCGTAGGTAGTTTAGGGTTACTTTCATCTCATCTCATCTCATCTCATCCCAGTGCTTATGGGCTAGTCAGTATTTCTCAGTCTTATGTGAAGATAAAATAGAACCAGAAAACTATAATGAATATAACAAATATATAAGAAAATTAAGAAAAATAAAAAAAATATAATGAAAAATAAGTATATGTAGCCTTCATGACTTTGATGAAGAATCTATGGTCCAGATTCAAGGTTAGGCATAGATAAAATGGTATCTGATTGTCTACTGAAGTCTGTACAAAATATTTACCTAGATATGTTTCTTTTGTCCCAGCAAATCTCGTTTAAACTGGAGGATTACCTGAAGTAATTCTTAGAACGCGTGTTCTGCTTGCTGCAGTGTGAAGACACTTCTACAACTAGCCTTTTGTTGAGGACATGAAGACATGTCTTCTTCACTCCAGATCTACTCTGAAAGAAAGCTTCCACCTTTCTTCCTTCACTTCAAAAGTGACTTTAAAAAAAAAGTTTCTACCAGCAGAAACTATGCTAAAGTTGTAAACTCTGAGGAATCTTTAGGGTGAGCGCCTGCTTTGCTCCTATTGGCCACATGAAGACTATAGCAGGCTACTGGTTTTCAGAACTGTTTGCTTTTTGACATGGGAAAAGCAGAGCCAAAAAGACATTTCATCTTTGCAACCAGCTGGTGGCAAACTTATGCATAAGGAAACAACACCTCAAATACAACTGCCCACTTCCTCAGAGCATCATGCTTCCCTTGTCATTAATTCTCCAATTCCACCAAGGAATGATGCCATAGGATTGGAGAACCGATACAGAAGATCCATTTGCTCCCTCTTAGTTACAAAAAATAGTGGGAATACTAGGATTGGGGAAAAGGTCTCTTTTCTCCCTGGCTTCTCTTGTCATCAATGGCAGAAGTGAGGGGAGAGAAGCAATCAAAAATAGCTTTTTTAGTGCCAGAACTCTGATCCCACAGTGTTTAGCAACTAGCTCCAAAGAAAGCATTTTTCTCAGTCTCTCTCTCTTCCCTCTACTTCTGGGGTTTTGAGTGTGGACAGAATTTCTGTTCTGCTTCAGGGTTGAGGCTTAGTACAGGTTGACATTGTGCTTATTTCTTCTTTAAGCTGGTAGGTTTTTCTGTACAACAGCATTATAAGAGCCAAATTACCGTGGAAGAGCCAAATTACTGTCACATTAACTAAGCATCAAAAGGGCCCCAAAGACATCTTGCCATACTAATGAAAAAATATAATTTAAAGATATTTGGGCTGGATTGTCATTCCAGGCTGGTGCAAAAATTATTCAGTTTAATTCTTTCTATATAGGACATTTTTATGAACAAAAGAGTAACTATTATCACTCTAAGGGGGTTTGCTTTTAATGATTAACTATTGCCATGTTAGAAATGGGAAATCTGTATCAGTCAGGTTACCATTAAACAGGAGAGCAACAAGAATCTTCTGCACTAAATATTGCCACCAAATTAATTTATCCTGCTCTGGAAATTGTATTCTGTGGCATGAATATATGAAGCACAAAGGATTAGAATCTGCATAACCATAGAATAAAAGGGATTCATAGAGAGAAGAAATCTGTTCAAACATTTGAGCTGCTTTGTGTCCTATTTACCGATTTTAAAAACCTTTTAAATATTTTCCTGAAGTGACATCTTGATATGCATCTTATTCTAAAAATATAGAGAGATTCAATTCAGGAAAATAATGTGAGAAATATTCCTGTGTCTATCACCATTAAATAGGCAAGTAGAGAAAATATTTAACTGAATTCTCTATTTTTAAGTAAAATATCCTTGTTAACATTTCCCCATGCCGAGGCTAAATATTTAATCCATAACATGTAAGGAACATGTTGTGTGAATTGCACAACATTTACCACACTACTAATCCAAGGGAATTGTAAATTGTAAATTGTATTCTTTATGCTGTAAGATCTTGTTTTACTCCAAATAGTTTGGAGGAAAGAAGAATTCAAGCCACCACAAACTATTGAATTCTTACCTTGAGGAGTAATTTGTGTGATTATATTATTTACAATACACAAAAGTGCTTATTGGTTCAGACCCATCCCTAACAATAGTAGTAGCAACATAGGCAGACATTTATACTGGGAGAGCCTCAGTACTATCCAGATGACTCCCTCTCAAATTCCCATTTTTTTCCCAATCCTCTTTCCTTTATTCAAACACTGCCTTATTCACTGCTATGTTAAAAGTGGCCTTCCTTAAAAGAAATATGCATGTGCTGCAGAAAGACTAGTTCTCTGCACCAGAGTAAGAATGTATCATGGGAAGCTCATCGGGTTGAGTGAGAGAGAGGGAGGGAGGAAGAGGGAGATGGAAGGAGGGAGGGAGGGAGAGAGAAGGTAAGACAGCAAGAAAGCTTCCCAAACAGACCTGTATTCTATCAGTGTAGTTATCTAGCAGGAGGACTCCAGAACTTGTAACTTTTTTAGTTTCTACCATCGTCTTTAAATCTGCCAGAAGCGACATGTGCTTGGACATATCTGTTGCCAAGACCTAGATGAAAGGAGAAAGATTGTTTTATTTTTTGTTTTTGGGAGCAAAGTGTCATTTTCTGTTTTTAACAAACAGCTAGAATGTTATACAGAATCACATTCTTACCATGTCTATCACCATTTTTCTGAGACTTTGACGTTGTTTCTTGGTCAGATTGTGGAAGATGTCACAATGCTCTTCTTGTAGAAGCTTAAAACCAACAGCAAGATGGTGGTTTTCCAAGACGGACTCATCATTGTACATTAAAGCAAGTTCAGAATCTAAATAAGAGAGTAGTGATGTATTTAAAAGGACTCCATTAAGTACCATATATGATTTTATATCTAAGCAATGGCTTTTATAGCTAAGGTATTCTTCTTAAAGAATTTTAAAAATAATTCAATCGTCGCTGAAATGAGAGGCCTCAGACATAGAATTTATTAATTAAAAGTAATTTACCACAAAAGATAATTATAAGATTTGACTACACTCACACACATACATTATATACTAATGTAATTCTGTAAAATATCCTTGCAAATTATTAATGTTCTTTTCATTCATTCCAGCTAATAGGATGCATCTTTTAATTAACATTACTTTTTAAAACATTTGAAAGATCAAAGATCTATGCAATATAAAATCTGGATTCAAACTGCACCCAGCATAAAGGAATCTGAAAATCTGTCTTCCCTTATTGCTAGTTTTTCAGCAGCTAGTATTCAAAAGCTTTTGGTTTGAACTGTAAAACTTGGTTTATTAAACCATTAGGATACTCTCAACTCACTTCAGATAAACTCCCAGTGTGTAAGTTTAGCATAATTTTATTGATTGCGTACTTGGTTAGTTTTGCTTGCTTCTGTGTACTATTATTCAGTAGCATGGAAATTTGGAAACCTTTGTTAGGTGCAGATGTGGCCTCTATTGATAAGTCAACTCTGATATTCTCAACTTCACTTCTCAATGAGTATTCTAGATTTTCTTTATTCTTAATAAGAGAGATCACGAGGCCCATTGTATGCGTATGTGCGCGCACATTAAATGAACATAGAACTCACTTGTATTAATAAGGAACTGATTGGAGACACCAGGGTGATCTACATCGTGAATTGCTGCTGCAAAAATTGCTGCCAAAATTTCTAAATCAGTGAATACAGCCTAGAAACAGAAAAGATCAACACAGAGACTTCAATGATAAACATCAAGTATCTGTTAACTTATTAACAATCTCCGTAGGAAAAAAAAAAGTGCAATTAAAACTGTACAAAAAGAACCGAAATCTTTTTTAAAAAAATTATTAGCTACTGCCAATTCATTTGGCTATGTATCTGTGTTTTGATACTTTTTTTGTGGGGATGCAGTAATTCCAATGCATCCTCGACAAAGCAGTAAAAAAAGCAAAAATGTAAGTTTTTCAACTCATGTTCAAGTAATTTTTTAAAATATCAAAAAATGCAGAATATTGCATAGGAGGCTATTACTATGATCTTATCTCAAAAATGTAAACCCACATTCATATTTTAGCAATAAACTTGAAATAAATAAATCTGAACTAAACAATACACCTTAATTAGTGCAAATCTAGCTTTTATATTAATGAGATGACATAAAGACATATTAAGGACTATAAGATTCCATACTGAGAATAAGCAAAGGAACAATAAATGGGGTACAACAGAAGATTTGAGAAATGGATGTCTACTTCTCATCACGTGTTCTGTAATCTTCTAAAATATTATGGGATTGTGTATACTGTCTTGTTCACTTCAAGCAATCTATGGACTTATATTAAGATGACAGATTACACTGTGAAATTCTATAAGCTCACCTGTTTTCTTTATGTAACAGGTTAGAAATCGATTGATTGACGCAATTGCGTGTGTGAAGGAACTTGCAGAGTACTGTGCCAGAGGTATCAAAGCAAATTAATGGTGCATAAAATTTTACTTTTTTTTTACATTCAGCTTATTAATTAAAGCATGAGGCTACATCAAATTACCAAATGCAAGCAAATTATTTTGGAAGTATTGTTTGTCAGGGGTGGAGGGAAGCAACTCACATCCAAAGCTGGTGTGGACAGAAGAACATGAGTCGACTGGGCTACATCAGCTGCGTGGAGACTATTATGGTAAGCTACATCTGTGTGGTAGTGGTCTTCCAAAGTCATCATGTAAGCTATAAAGGTGTCTGATGAGATTTTGAATGTCTTCAGTAGATCTCTTTCCTGTACAGAGTAATAGAAATTACAAGTAGTCAGAGTATGATTAAAAACCCAAAGCCTTTATTGCTGAGAAGAGATGAAATTAGTGCTGTTTTTAAAATATAGCAATTGGAAGATGAAAATAATAATATCACAATTACTAACCTGGAAAATTGCATACATAATGCAAGTGAGAGGTCTACTGTGTGAGTATCTTGCAACATTAAATATATTCAATCCCCATTTATTCAGATCTTCTAGCTCCTAAAGAAAAAAAATAAAAAATAATGAATGCATAATGCCATCACAAGGAGAATGGGAACATATGTAGATTATAATTGCATTTATATAGAGATATCAAATCACTTTCTCCTTCAATCCTAAGGATATAAATTCTAACTACAATTAGTATTACAGTTATCCCAAAATATGACATATGAAAGAGAAGTACTTTATTATATTAACTAGTTTCTGAAAGTGTTACATTCCCTATCTCCCATTTTTCCTTATCCCTCCCATTGAAACTGTTTAATTGGGAGTTGATCTATACCAGTTTCAGGACTGGGATAGTTCAGAAATTAATTTGAAGTCTTCCAGATAATTGTATCAATATATTTTTTCTTCTTACCAACAGTTTCTAACACTTTAGGATTACAACTTTCTTCTTAAGAACATATTTGTCCTAAGCCACTTGCACTGTTATTTTCCAAAGCTGTATCTAAACCTTCGAGTAAATTTTTCCCCATCATAACACAGCAGAAAATTGCCAAGATCATTGGGGACAGATGGACGGACAGATTAAACTGTTTCCTTTAGCTAAATTAATTTCAACAATTTTATTTTCAGTAATTAGCAACATATTCAGTGGAGGAAGTTACTATTACCATTTCTGACTTGCAAAGCAGTCTCATCAAAACAGATGGAAAAGTAAAAGGGATTTGTGGAGTATGACTAATATGTCTAGTTTACATATGTATTTGCATTCTTCATTAAAAAATACAAATATTATGAATCACACTGACCTTAGCTAAATGATCTTCCTTTTCTGTTTTCACACCAAATCTTGAAATGCTAGTGTTATTCAAGCTTGAACTGTGCATTAACTTTTTTACACCACTGATCTGTGTCATAACCTGTTGTTTCTTCTTTTTCTCTCTGTCCTTCTGTGTAGGAGAAGGAATCTCTACATCATTCTGCTTGTCTGTATTAAAAAAGGATAAAAATTAATTTCTAATATGTACTAAACACATTAGGTTAGATCCGAATAGATTATTTTGTACCTGACAAGCTTTTGAAAATGGGCAGATATAGAATTTCAGAATTGTTTTCAAAATTGTCAGATATACAATGAAGACTGCATTCATTCCTTTGTTATTTTTAATTAGATTTATATCCTGTTTTTTATTCAGAAGCTCAGCAGAACACTGACCATTCCCTCCACTTATTTTGCCCAATAATAATATGTGAGGTAAGATAGGCTGAGAAACCATGACTAGCCGAAAACGATGCATGATTATCTGCTCTAAGCTAGAGTCAAATTTCTTGAGAAAACAATCTTTTGCCAAGCAAGCACTTCTCTACCCCTTCCAGAATCCTGGAAAGCATTATTAGTTTCTAAGTAACAATCTTCCTGAATGTTTCTCTATTTGTAAATATTATTGTTATTAACAATAATATTAATACTGTAAGTCACACAAAGTCATGGAAGTGAGATAGGCAGCTATATAAATTTAACAAATTAAATATTTGCCTGCACTGTTACGTTATAATTAATTCTGCATGTTACTGCCCAAGCTTATGGACACGTGGTTATGGTATGAACATCTATAACATTGACATCGCAGAATCTTCCCTAGTTTTGTACTCTTCAGAGAGAAGGACTTCAATTTCCAGCATTCCTTAGCTTCCATGGCCAGAGCAGAGAATTCTTGAAAGTCAGAGTTGAATTACTCTCAACTGGAGAGCATGCAAATGAGGAAAGGTTATCAAAGTATTTGTTCCACCACATTTTGCTCTGTTAATTTTATAGCTTCCTAGATAACTTCCCATTTCCTCAATCTCCTTCTCTGAAAAGAGATCCTATCACTACCACGGAGATTGTTTCCTTAAAGATACTGAAATGTTGAGATTGGCTTTGAGTGACGGTTTGCTCAAAGAGTTTTTACAAGGAAACAGATCCAATGTTAACTAGCATACCTAGGAAAGTGTTCGAAATATATTCAGAGACTTGATTCCCTGATCGGCTCATTTCTGAAAGATGTGTCAGTTCCCGGTTTAACATTCTCTTGAACTGTTGGTAATTAGAACATAAAAATTCAGGTTAAGACAGTCTGCTTACTTGTGGATTAAAATTGATATTAACTAGAACATAAACCACACGACTAACCAAGACAGTCAGAAATATATTACACACAACTAAAAATATTTTGTAGTTGTCATACAATCATCCACTGTTACATAAGTTTAAGGTTTAAAATGCCATTAAAAGAAAAGGTAATTACACTTTTACATAACTTTGGAAAACTATTTAGATTTTATAGCAGTTTTTGATTTCATACTTTTAGGTGTCCCTTAAAGACCTGTTATATGTCCGTCATTTTTCTACTTATAAAGGCAATTCCAACTTGCAAATATTTCTGACAGGAACATTAATACAGTAGCATGTTTATATAGTTTATATATATTGCTATTCAACATAAAACAATGCTGTCAGTTTGCATGCCATCCTATTTTACAGTTATTTGATTGTAATCCAGCATGAGTTTATTACTGATTAGTGATAAACCTGTTTTTTTGTTTATGATATATAGTAACACAAAGTATACTTAAATCTGACGTATATAGAACAACCTGACTATTTCTTTTTTATTATTTAAACCCACCTTGATGTATTCCCAAGATACAGATAACAAATAGTTTGCCTCAGGCATTTTTGGAAGATTTTGCACGGTAAAACAAGAAATCTCCTTTGCAGAATCTGCAGATCAGAAGGAGGAATCTCTCAATAGCCAGAACAGCCTGGAGCCTTTGTCAGTGAAAGTCTAAGATTCCAGCAATCCTGGGTACTTGTGAGCATTGCATTCTGGCCTAGCATGAAGACTGTGGTGTTGGACATGCACACATGCACACATACAAATGATACGACTGGCTGCATGAAGGAACCAGAAGATCTAATCCAAATGTTTGCAGCAAGTTATCTTAAAACGCTTTGATGTTTGGCAGGCTGAAGGGGTATCCCCATCCAGAAATAATTGTGCAGTTGAACTGAGAGAAAGAAAAAAAAATAGGACTAGCAATTGCTTTTCACAGATATTGCTTTTCTTTAGCAACAGGCTCATCTAAAGATAAAAGGGAGGAATCCCTTTGTATATTTAAACAATAAAAAAGGAAGTGAGCAATCAGTGCTCCTCTCACGATCAGGGCTTTTATGACTGCATTAAATCCCTCTCCATCCACATTGTATAGGTTTTCTACCTCATTATAATCGTATTTCATATTTTCTTAGGTTTTTTTTAAATCATGGAAAATACATCTCAAGATATTAGCCACGTTTGAACAAGCAATACTGTCATGTTCATTCCTGCAACATGTTATTCGTGCAGCTCAAAATCTGAGATTATGTTCGTATTATCTTGCTAACATTGGGTCCCTGAGAAGCAAAGCCTCCCAACTTTCAACAAGACATTTCTTCCCTTACGTCTTTTAAAGACTGCAGTCTAAACAATTGCAACCTGAGATTCCTGACTTTTTCCAAAGTGGGGAGTATTTTTCGTGTGTCCTGTATGTGCCAAGTGTCAAACAGCGTTGAAACAAGATGCGTTACCACTAAATGGGAGATTATCCAAGATGAAATAATGATCGTCAGTGAAAACGTACGCCAATTACTCTCTTTCCCTTTCCACCTTCAGCGATCAGGAAATTCCTAAGAGTACAAATGGGGGCACAAATGCTATTTTTCCTAATTAGCAGCCAGAGTTCTTTTATAATGTGATGATTTCCTCTCCCCCTCCCCAGGCCTGTCCCTTCTCCTTGTTAAGGGCTCCTATTCATCAGGTCAAGAGAACGCCATGGCAACAGGACCACGTGACCGCTGGTCTCTCTTACTGGAAGGCTTTCCTCCAGATCCCTGTCTGACGGCTCTACCGAAGGAACCCCGCAAGCGGTGGAAACCAATTAGGAGCTAATTTCACAGTCTTAAAGAGCCAAAAACAGGTATCCCAGCATAAAGTTTCTTATGGTTAAAAAAAAAGATACACCCCCCCCCCCCGCTAATTAGCAGATCCGAACGGGATCTGTAAAAGCTGCTTTTAGGAAAGCATCTCCCCCTCCTTACTGGAAAGCCAGTTAAAATCTTAATAATAGCAATAGTACTAAGAATAATATACTTCTTCACAGTGCTTTACAGCCCTCTCTAATAGGTTTATAGTGTCAGCCCTTTGCTCCCAACAATCTGGGTCCTCACTTTACCGACCTCAGAAGGATGGAAGGCCGAGTCAAACTTGAGCCTGGTGAGATTTGAACTGCCGAATTGCAGGCAGTCGGCAATTGGCCTGCAGAAATGCATTCTAACCACTGGACCACCAGGGCTCTTTTAAAATCTTAATAATAAACACGGCCCCATAGTTTAGATCACAACATAATACATAGGAGCTCTGAACAGTTTAATGGGTTTGCGTATGTGTCTCCTTGTTCAGCTGCTACCTTAATTGCTCTTAGGCTAGCCTCTTTTAACCATAGCCACGGATGAGCCCCGTTTCTTGCATCCTTGCCTTGCCCAACAGCATGCCTTTCCCCTTTCAGAAATCAATGGAATGAATACCTCAGGGAGATCAAGTGATAGGGCAGCCAACAGCATGATAGCAACAGTATGCCTGCTGCCTCTGTGGAATAAGCCTGGCCTCCTCCCTGCTTATTTTTACATTACCCATCTCTGCGCCATGAAACTCCAGCTTTGAATAACAACAAAGTTATCGTAAAATGAAGGGCCGAAAGGGTTCTAACCATTTTGTAAATGTGGTACTCAATTTCCTGCAACTTTTATAGTCTGGAATGAGAATGACTCCTTGAAGCAAAGACTTTGGGCAACCCCAATATACTTATTGCCTCATTTTAAGGCTCTCCTATTATCCAACCCATGACAGAGAGAAGGCAGAGCAGATTATTTAAAAAACAAAACAAAACAGCAAAGATTCTTCCCTTTTTTGAAATTAGTGTTTATCATCAAAAATTAAAAAATAAGATCCAGGGGTTTTAGCTACTGTTAAGGTAGATGTTGATGTACAAAACAACCAGCTCCTTGTCTTCAAAACCAATAAGAAACTAGTACATGCAGAAATCAATGTATTGTTGTCAAAAGTTATATGAATAGCATGCAAATTATACTCAAATTGTCAATTATAAAGTGAGAATATCCTATTCCAATTTGTTAAATGTTGGTTTCTAAAATTTGAAAAGGTGCTTAGGATGCTTGAGTAGGGTTTTTTTTTTAAATCATTGTGGTATAAAAGTGTTCATAATTGTAGCTCTGTATCTAAAATGGTTAATATTATCTTACAGGACCTTGACCAACCCTCCCCCCATTGTAAAGAAGTATGATCAGTCATTATCAAGTTATTTGGAAGTTTGTTTCTTCCTAACTACTAGGGACAATATTCCAATGAATCATAACACATAAAAGTTGGTGATGCTTCATCTTAGTCACAGAACTAAATAGGGGCATGTCAAATTTAATATTGCTTTCAGTTTTTATCGAGCTTCTATAAACAACTGGTCAAAACCCTGGAAGTATTTTGATCTCAGAAATATCCATTGGAGACTGCAAATACAAGTGATTGTAGCCATCTGAGCAGAACAAAGTCTTCAGTACACCCCATCTAATGCTTATCTCATTTTACTTTGGCATATGAAATATTATATGGTAGACTAATTACCTACTCTTTAATAGTTGGAAAATCAAGCCAATAAATATTTCAATACCAAAATTGCATTGATAATAGGAATTATTGATATATTTCTAATGATGTAAAATGTTGGGAGTTAGGTGGCCTCAATATTCAGTGAATGAATAAAAAATTCTAGAACATGCAGCTTATCTATGATTTGTCAAAAACAAAACAAAACCACAAGGTGTCAGGATGTGATTTAGAAGAACATCCATGTTTAGTACCCTTGGGTTATTATTCCTATTAACTCTGCTATGACCCATGCTTTCTGATAAAACACCTCTCTGAAGCAGAGAACATGGCTACCATGGCTACCTTATGCTAATAGTGTACTATGTTAATAATGTTTCTGTTATTTTTATTTGTGTCTTAAATATTGAATATGGAATGCTTTGAATTTTAAGTACACCTGTAACCAAAATTTGAAATGCTAAAAGGCCAGGCACAGTCACTGTATTTATGTAACAGCTACATATAACTGTGAGGCTTTGAAATATAAACTGCGATATGCTTATAAAATATTACCTCTGGCAAGTTAAATGCTAAATGTACAGCTGGCAACAATGATAGATAAACTGAATAGGAACCTTTGGAATTGCCTGTTTGAATTTCTGCTTCAAAGAAGATATTATAGAAGCAGTCACATGAACAGAGGTAACTTCTGATCTGCATCACTCCTCTAGCTCATGGAGGTTTACTGCCGAAAATGTCATAAGATATAGAGAGGAAAAGGTGTAAATGATGCTCAGTGTGAAGGTCAGAAATCCTAGCTGTGTGGGCACATGGGAGAATAACTTTCAGCTGATGAATCTCATTTAAGACTCACATCAAAGGACCGGTAGGCAAACCTTGAAGTATCCCAGAAATTTGGAGCAAAAATGCAGCCTAATATATTTAGTTTCATACTTGTAATCACAAAATAAAACGCTGAGATATAAATGTTAAAAATCTGAAAAGGAGACTAAAATTAGTAAGAAGAGATTGTCTCTTTGGTTAAAACTTGATAACGGAGAATTGCTTTTATTCATTTTTTGAGAGCCTGGCTACCTACCTAGATCAGGGCTGTCAAACTTGCGGCCCATGGGCCAGATGCGTCACACGCTGGCCACGCCCATGCCTGGTTTAGCAAAGGGGGAAAAGTCACAATATGTCATGTGATGATGCCGTGACGACACAAGTTTGACACCCCTGACCTAGATAATAAAAACTGGCACAAAGTTTTCTATGAAAACAGCATGAATGTTCCAAGTACCATTTAATACTCATTGATTTACTGCACTCATAATAGTGAGAGATGAGACGCTGAATTTCTCAGAGTAAAGATACGAGTTATATCCACATCTAGCTTTAAAGTCAAGAATTGCAACCTGAAAAGACTATTAAACAATATAAAAAAGTAATAAGGTCTGGAATTAAACTATAGTGCATATAAAGTTGGGAACTGCGCCTTCAGGCTGACAGAGAACATTTAACTATTTTAGTGGTTTTAGTATGCAGTAAAGATTCTTATCTTGACACTGAGCTTGACAATAACAGGTTCCTTCAGGATGTAGCAATTCAAAAGAAATCCAAATGAAAGCAGCTTAGGAATGTCACTGAATTCAGACAAGTGCTTAACTGAACACACGATTCCAGTGTTTTCAACATGTAAATTTTTCAGCTTGTGCCACAATATTTGAAGGAACAACTTCCACTATATTCCTGCCCATATTTTAAGAGACTCTTGAGAGGGGGGGGGGGGACCTGCTCTAGCTGTTCTCCCAGATGGTAGCTGCCTCCTTTTGAAAGGCTCTGTTCAGTGATAAATGTCTGGCACTGGTTTAGTTACATTTTTGTAAAGCAAGCAAATACAGTTTCATTTTATTATTTCTTGCCTAAGAATGCATTATCAACTTCCCTGGTACTATATATTAATTTATTGTTTATTTTGTATATTTTATACCATGCTTAATACCTATTTTTTATCGATAATTTAATTTTAAAAACTAATTATTTAAACTTTATTTAATGGGAAGTAGTATACAAACATTTTAGATAAATAATTTCTGTTTCCAGTTATTTTTGTCAGGAAAGGAGCATATTTCATTGCCATTATATAGTTCTGTGGAATTAAAAAACAACAACCATTGACAGCTACCTATTTTTGATTATCAGGTGATAATCCTATAAACGCCTATACATTGAACAATGTCTTTTTCTCACATAAATCCACGAATGCTTTGAAGTGTATTCTTTGGTAAATTGGTAATAAAGCAAAGAAAATAAATACTTTGGATTGAGTACTTTGCAGTGACCTATATAAATGCAGCACTATGTATTTAAAAGAATATGCAGGTTTGAATGATATTTATTCTTCATTTAAAATCAAATTACATTTTATATTTTTAATCAACAATGCTGCACATATGATGTATTGCAAGATTACATTTCATGTTTCACATCTGATTAGACAATTCTAAAATTCTAAAACCTTTAAGCAATGGTTGAAGTATACATAAAGTTGTGAAAAACAGATTCTAGTTGTGTCAATTTCCTGTTATACATGTTTTGAAACTATAAAATAATGATGACGTGATTAAGTTTGCCTGACATTGAGTTATTCAGCAAATTGATCTGCCTTTTGCGACAGTGATTAAGTGTGATGGAGGCCTTGCTCTGGATGTTGTTTTAAAAACATTGTGACTTTTTTTTAAACTTTCAAATCTTTGAGTGTTACTATTTTAGATTTACACTAAAGCTAGGTAAAGGTTCATTTTTCATTTTTGTAGCCTTGTTGATGATTTTGCCTTCTCCAACCTATCCACACATGATAGACTGCAACTTTCATTAAATCAGCCAGCACAGTCAGTGACTTGCTCGGAATGATTAAAGGTACAGATACAATATGTCAGGGAAGCAGCAATTTGGGGAAGCTAATTTTATAGGAAAGAACTGATATGTATTTTTATGATTCAAATTGACATTTTGATAATGAGTGAATACAGTAAACTGAAATAGATTATAGATAAGCATTTGCACGATGGTGCAAGCAACATATATTCTTATCTGCTATAGGCAATATTTGCTGACACTGTGATGCTAAAATGATGCAATGTACATTAAAATATTAAAAATTTGCCTTTCTATACTTCTGTTGCACATTGCATGTAGGTATGTAAGTGATGGAGTTTATATCATGCCTATCCCCTCTCTTGCTCATTTTTGCACGTGTGAGAAATAATTGGTTCAGATGTAAAAAAATCCACCCAACATGATTCTACAAATAAAAAGAAGGACTTCTTTTCTTCATAATCTTAAACTAGTATGTTGTTTGGAAGCATTTCTAGAATTCTATATCCCTTGCCTGGCTTATATAGAGTCTATAATAATCCAATTTCCTGATGGTTTTGGGGTTCTTTTTGAAGAAATTAAACTTGGCTGCATCTGTTATATCTAAACATTCTCAGGGGCAAAGTATCATCTGCCAAAATAATTGAGGAATTTATGAATGAAAGAGAAAGATTCATGATCTACTTGCTGTAGTTGATTAGTATAGGGTAAAGTACTACTGGATATGAAAAATTCAAAAAGCAAAACTCTAATGACAACAATTGAAATCATATTTGCCTAATCTCCTTATAGAAAGTATAAAATTACAACTGTGGGCTAGTTTCCAAGTCCTTTTCCTCTTCTAACCTCATGAAATCACAATCTAATTGTTATTTCATCTAGAATAAATTAATTTATACCTGAAAATCTTGAATTTTTTTTGTATAAAATCCCATTTAAACTTAGGTAGGGCTTCATTTGTGCAAAAATATATCCTACTTGTATTTACTCGGTACATTCCATTAAGATTAGCTTTAAAACCTTCCGAGTAAATAAATATTGTTAAAAACATCATATTTGTTCAGTGTGGATGCAGATCTAGAGATCTTTTATGCATGGATGTCTTACCAGGAGCTAATCTCAATTTGAAGATTTTCCCTATTAAACAAATCCTAGTGCACCACTGATTGCAGCATTTCTTTACAAACAAAAGCCAACACCTATTTACACAATACACATTTATTTCAAAATAGCATTTTTCCCTTTTCAGTACAGGTTTGTCAAGCCCTCTTCAGTAATTTACAATTACATCAAAATAACTTGCAAAACAAAAAAATATGTCTTGGGTTGGAGGCATTTGCGTCAGAAGGGTTAAGTAAAGATTTTCCAGTTTTCCATGAAGAGTCGGTAAGTCCAGATTCTTCCATGGAAGCCACTTAACAGCAGTTGCTATTTCTTACCCCAGCCAACTACATAGAGTGGTGTTTATGAGAACAACAGATAGGGGGACTGATGTCTCCTCTGTTCTAGACTTGACAAAAGATAATATATAAATCTAACAAAGAAAAATACTATGAGTGTAGTTTATAGCATGAGTAGATCTACAGATGAAATAGATAATGTGACTGGCCATACAAAAACGTAAATGTATGTAATGTACACACCGTAGTCTCTGTTCTAGTGTTTCCATTTTTTGTATTTATTTTATGGCTCATTACTGGTTCATATTCACATGTAATAAATTAATACTATCCTAACAAAGCCAGAATATGCACAAGCAGCTTTAATTACATAAAAGCTTTTTGTTCACACTTTTTTTTCTTTTCCACAGATTTGGAAACTATCTGGAAATCTGTATTTCACAAGATCTTCCCATAACATGTACGTTTGAATTATGGTTAATTGCTCCCTTAGGATGAATAAGCCACTTTTGGTCCATGGTTTTAAACTGGCTTATGATATAAGTAGCTTCAAGGCTTCTCAGAAAGTAATGGATAGTAATAATTTTCTGCTTATTCCCTTCTTTTTCGAAAAGAACTAATACATACTCTGATTTAATTAGCCAGGATTTCTGGGTGAGCATTGCATGCAGAAATCTAAATATTGTGTTTATTTTTTAAAACATTATACTAATTCCTTTATTACTTACGTAAAAACAAGACTGGAAGAAAAAGCACTTTTGAGCTTACATAGATTAGCTAATTATGTTATAGTTATAACTTTGGGGAGAATGCTTGTTTCCTAAATATCAAGATTGTGCAAACAATTCTGAAATAAAAATGTCCATTTTGTACCAGCTTATGTTCCAGTCAAGATGAAGCCTTACTGATTTCAGTGAAGTTAAACTTTTAAAAATTATTTTAATTTATTTCTCTTGGTCTTAATAATGTTTAACCTTTATCAGCAACACATGCCTTCTGTTTGTCACTATGAAAACAATATGGAAGTAGGATGTATTTCTGTAGTCTCTTGAACTTATTTAACTTTTTGAATTTATCATCATAAACTAAATTAAAATAAGATACATTTTCCCCTTATAATAATTTCCAGGAGTTAGACCAAGATGGAAAGGCATGGGTTCATTAGATTAACCTTAGGCAGTAAGATATTTAAAAGAAAAGGAGCAAAAGTCCTTGCCTGACTTCCTCCCTTTATGGTTGATTCTGGGGTGAAAAAGCATAATATCATGCAAAGAGATTAAAGTGGAGTACCAACATGTATATACTAGTGCTTTGTTTCATGCCACTTCAACAAAAATATAACAAAATAGTATGTAGAAAATAGTATTTTCCTTCCACTATTGGTTTAGAAGAAAACTAGAATATTTTTAGATAGAATTTACTATATTGTATGGATGTTTGGGCCAATGTCAAGTGTAATAGCATTAGGAATCTTGTCAGAATAAAACCTCTCTTTTCCAGGATGAGTTTGCTTCTCTAAAAACAAAGGGAGAACTTAGCACTCTTTTAGTTTAGCACCTGCCTTTAATATACGTCTTATAAAAAGAGATACAGGTACAAAGACCTGTATAAAAATTCATATGAAGTGGAAACACAATGCAGGAAAACGTGCAGGAGAAGTTGGCATCGGCTGATGGTATGTTTGGGAAATCTTAGTTCTACTAAATGCTTTATTTGGTTCTATAATCCAGTTTAAACAAAGGATAATAAATAGTACAGAACTAGAGACAAGTTATGCACGAATGCACATCACTAAATTCTGGCTTAAGACCAAAAATATTTTAAAAACACACATTTCCTTGAATATCACCTTCCAATCTAACAAATAATCTTTCCCTCTCCTCTGAAAAATCATTTTGGCAGCAAGGGCCAAAAGTGTTTCTTCTGTTGCTAATATTTTTCAAATGGTTTTCAGACAATCAGTAAGTGCACATTTTATACAAGGAAACACTAATAATGGGCCATAATAATTAAATCATCAATAATAGGCCATAATAATTAAATCACTAGTTACTTCCCAGCTCACATAGTATTTTTCTTTCTGCTGTCCTGAATTGTTCTATTCATATATTATGAAAAATAAGTCGTCTCTGAATCAAGCTTGATTCTTGTGTATTTTATGCATAATATCCATTTGGTTTTCTTGACAAGAGTGAGATAGTTTGCTATTGCCTTCTTCCAAGATTTCTTTTTTGTTTTGCTTCCCAGTCTGACTCACAGCCCTGGGTTTCCCATCTACCAGGTCCAACTCTGCTTAGGTTCCTGCCCAGGAAAAATCAACCAGGCGCTCCCACCTTATTAAAGCTATCTTCAACACACACACACACACACACACACACACACACACACACACACACACACACACACACACACACACACACACACACAC
>JANHFL010005380.1:148057-159822 GCA_032468155.1 Oxyrhabdium leporinum
CACACACACACACACACACACACACACACACACACACACACACACACACACACACACACACACACACACATATCCATCATGTATAAAGGTGACCTGCTGAAAATATGGTACTTTAAATGCAGACAAACAAGAGTCATATTAAACATGCGGTTATCTATGAAATAAGTGAAACATTATAAAACTCTTTCAACCTATTTCTAAAGGGGAGGAATGGTATCTAAACACATCGGGCAAGAATACAAATGGTTAATTTATTCAACCATATCCATTCCAGAAGCTTCGGCATTCTGACTTTCTTGACTATGCTTTCCCATGTTTATTGTGCTAATTTACAACACCATTTGATAGAAACCCTGAATTTGGTTGGCTGGAGGAAATTTTATGACACAATTTGATCTTTCTGCATCCTATTTCAAAGACATGTTTAGTGGTTGTTCTGTCTTTTAGAAAACAGCTTAAAATAACCAACTAGCAACTTGTGGGCTACGTATACATTTTATCAGGCAACCATTATTTGACAGTGATGGTAGACATCCTCCATTATCCACATTTTAGGATATTAAAGTGAACAGTGGGGTTACTGTTAAATGAGGTTAGGAGAGTTTCATTTTGGTAAATGACACATGAAAAGAATATTCTGAAAGGTATCCAGTGACAAAAAGGGTAAAGCCCTTAAGGATAAGGACAAAACCAGTAAATTGAAAGGACAGTTTGATGAGATCTAGGATCTTTATGCATAAAGAATAAAGCCCAGTAATAAAGGCCTTTGGACCTATTCATCTATGAGTAAATAACAATAGTAAAGCAAAATTTATGGATTCTATAAAAATGCTCTATTTCTTTAATATACAGTATTGAATCCAGCAAGTATCAAGAGTGGGTTACAAGCAAAGCAACTAATGAAATATTAGCAATTCTTTTTCTGATACTTCCTTAGTTTGTTTTTTAGTAGCAGGCAATCATTTAATCAAAGCAATATCAATTGTTAGATCTTAAATCAGTATTTTTCTGATTGGTTTGGGGATTTCTGAGAATCAAAGACTACACATTGTAAAGATGCTGAGATTGAGAAGCATGACCTCAAATAGACCCAAATATTTGTACAATTCACTTCTTTGAATAAGAAACAACATGCTTTCTTATTCCACCTGAAAACTAAATGATGAGGTTCAGAGGTTATCACATTAAATGTTTCTCAGACTCAATATGAAATAAGTCTTTACATTGTAACATCAAATTTAAAATTAATTAAATTAAATAATGTTGAGCACCTTCATACTTGCAAGCATTACATTACATTTCACTAGCTCGAGTTCACTTGAGATTTATCATATGTTTATTATGCTTTTTATAAAACTGTGGGTAACTCTTATGGCTTATTAGTCTTTCTTTCCTAGAAACATTTTTTTGCTTAGGCCACAGTTCCTAAGGACAAATGGCAATCAAGAAAAAGGGAATCCCAAAGAATTCTATAATTCACAGCTATTAAAGCCCCCTTTTAAGAAACAAAGAAAATGTAAGTAGCAGGTTTTCTAGTTGACTGTCAGTAGTTAATCCAAGTAAATCTTTTAGAGTTGTATGACTATTTTGTAATGCAGATTAAACAAAGGAAATTACAGTAAACTCAAAAGCAAGAACAGCTTGGCACACCTTAAGCAAAACATCACGTACCAAGTGAGCTAGATTCAGTCCTGGCAGACTCGCATCAGACACCCCCCCCCCCATTTCTCAATATGGACATTGTGCAATGAAGCACATAGTCAAGGGGCAAACAGCCAGGAATTACCTCCAAAGTTTACTTTAGAGTACTCATGTTTAGTTTATTTAGCCTCCTAAAACCAAGACGTGAGTATCCTATGTGCCTGAAAACCCTTTAGGAGTGTAGCGAAAGTTTTGTATACATCAATAGATTTTAGTTTACAGATAAGGAGGACAATGGTCCAGTATGTGACATTGCTAACAAAGGAGAGGAGGTATAATGAGACATTTCAGAAAGTGCCTACGTGATGGAAGGATGCATCTCCCTTGGGGTCATTTCAGTGACTCTAAAAATCTCAGCCTGTCCGATTCTGTGACTACTGCTGCTCCCCTTACATCAGTCATGCCATACATAAAATAGCTAGACTCAAGTGTGGAAAAAGAAGCTTTGTAAATTAATTCTTCAGTCATAAACATAATATGCAATATAATTACCTAAGTAAAAGCAAACTGATATTAAAGCCTTCAACATTATAAAAATAATTGTCCTGGAGAACTAAAAATACGCTGTCCTGGCAAATTGAGGCCCTAATTTTATAACAAAAAATGTTTAACAGGAACATATTTTAAATTCATTAATCTCAGTTGTATATAAAGTCATATTAAAACATGGAATTACAAACCCTTCTTACTAATAGACATAAATATGTTGGGAATATTATTTGGTCCATTGTTTTGTCTATTTAAGAGGCCATGCTATATAATCACAAAGTTGCAAGTCACAAATTCCAATTATTATTCCTTAATACAGTGATCATATAGATTAATGCTTACTAATTATCTAGAAATACCTACAATCTTATAACATGAGAATGCACTCAATCTCTGTCTGCTTTTTGAGAGACCCCGGTATATCAAAAGTAGACTTATCTGCCCAATGAATACAATCACTTATTATTTGATCTACACCTATGGTAATAGATGACTAAGGATGGATTGGAATCAGAAATCAGCATAATGAATGTCTAATTCAAATTAGAGATTGGAAACTTTGGCAGTGTAGAAACTACATCAGAAAAACATCAGGGCTAGCAGCAGCAAATTTCTAATTGATATCATGTGATTGAATAGAACTGAAAATATTTGTTTATCATTTTAATAAAACATATATGCCAAATCACATGTATTGATGTGCTGTATGAGGGAGTGGTTGCTGAGCGTGTTTGCTTTTTGCATCTTCACAATTCTTTTATTTAAAAGTTTCTCTGAATCTCTCTCCTCCTGAATAGCAGAGAATAAATTCCTCGTATTTCTAAGTAATAGTTTTACTTAAACATTTCCAGCTTGTTTAGTGAAATAAAGAAAAAACCCTGAATATTTTCACGTAAAATCTCTTGGCTTTTATTAATATCAAGAATCATCTTTTGGGAAGCGATTCTGAAAAGCGATTCAAAACCAATCTTTCCTCTGTTGTCTCCTGTTTTTGCAATGCTGTACTTTTAAAACTACGTCTGTCAGGAAGGAGACAGGAAATTCGAGTCACACTTACAACAGCTGTGCCATGCCCACTATCATTCTGAAATGACGTAGTTTGGGCTTCAGTGGCATGGAGCCAGGAACTTCGCAATAGCAGAGGTCAGGAAGATAGGTCACTGTTTTTACAGCCCTCACACTTGGAATCCTGCAGGATCTACTTGCTGCCTTCCTTTCTCTTCTGTTTTTCTGTTCTTTACTATGGGGAGCTAGAAACATCCTGTTTTCAAAACATTTGATTGTTTTGCAATTAGCAAATTTCTATGCAGAAGTCTTTGACGGAAGGAAGACAGATTATTCAGATACTTCACAGATGTGGGAAATTTGACAATAACTCAGCATATTTCAAAAGACTTCTTAGGTTCTGAAAAGTTCAATTTGCTCTTTATTTTCAGCTGTAAGCATTAAATTTTCAAATGGTTTTTCAAAAATTGCAACACAGAATAAATATGACAAAGTAGAGACAAAATGAGAAGGGCAATGCAATCTCGTTTCATATACAGTATATATGTAGGAGAAATAAAATTGGGACTATGCAATTTTATTTATATGTGTGGTTGTTTTTTTTTAAATCTATTTTTAATTTTATTTGTACTAAAAAACTGATAGTATTTGCTTGAATAGTCTTTTTTCCCCATGAAGAACAGTTCTGCATAAGGCTTCAGCCTAGTGGCCATTCTATAATGGCCATTGTAAATGACTTCTAGACTATACTTATATATGAATGCACACTTCGGATGAGACTGATAAAATAGAATTAACAGTAGGGTTCTAAGTAAATTGGGAGTTGAAAGCCTCTGAGGAAAGTTATACGTGTTGTTCACTGATAAAACCAGAGTGTGAAGTCTTTGCTTTAACATTGGACAAAAAATTATTAAGTTCTTCAGTCAGACACAAGCCATGTTTTCTCTCAAAAATGCCTGAGATTGTAGTTGAGGTGATGTCCATGCCATCAGGGAATACACTGGCCTTTTGTTACCCAAAAGTTTGGCTGCTAGCCAACTAAGGAGTGGTTTCAATTTTAAATAATATCCAAATCTTAGATATTAAATACATAGAAAAGAGGTAAGTGTATTTGTCTTTAGAAAAAAAATAAACACTTTAAAATGTAAACATATACACAATACTAAATTATAATAAGAATCAAATATTTTAGATAATTCAAGTCTAAAAATCAACTTCTCACTATACCTTCTTACACAGTTTAGAAATATTTCTACTGATGCAGTATTTTATATGAATTGCTACCATATGCAAAAATATACATAAAATATATAACTAAAATTAAAACAAACCCCACATATGCAATCCATGGTAACTAAAGATTGTCATTATAAGCAATTTCATTTATTGAAGGGGAAAAAACCTAGCAAAAGTTTCATAAGGATAGTTATACTTTTTATCTACACCATTCTTTTCAGTTGATTTGCTGATGATTGCTACTGCTGGTATACATTCTAGAAATAATGTTAAAATATTTCTAGAATTACTTTTGGCATTAGTTATATGCTAGAATTTGTTTTCCAGCTTTCTAAACTGCTTTTTATTAATAATAGCACATGTTATATTTAATTCTATAACATTAAAAGTAGCAAAACGTGATTAACTACAATAGCATTCTGGTAAGGATTTTGAAAATTTGGATTCATTCATTTATATTGCTTTAATTTTTTACAATAGGTCAGCAACCTGATCTTGCAAGGGAGGGCAGAAAAAATCATAACTTTTCACTAAAATAGATGTGTTTGCATGTAATTTTTCTCTCTTACCTTATTGGATGCCATCTCACTAACAGATCGATAGGTCTGAATAGTTTCAAGTTGGTCTAAACACCAGTCCAATTCCTCCAAAGTTTCCATTGCTAATTTTTGATAAGATTCTTCTGCAAACAAACACACAGACATGTAGTTAGGCTTGAGTGACGGCAGGCTTTCCATGGTGGAATTGCTGATCCGACTTGGTCCGGCACTGCTGTAGGGACTACAGTGCTCTTTCATCATAAGTTCTTCAGGCTGCTGTTCCACTCTCTAGTAGAACAAATCAATGCATGTCCAAGCTTTTGAATGGTCGTTGTGGTTTTGTGTATGTGTGTGTGGGAGTGCTCCTTGCTTTCTTTTTTGTCCTTCCTTGCAGGCTTTGAAGAATCAGTTTCAGTAATATATCAACAAACTTCCTCTACAAAGTGGTGTAGGAGGAGGGATACTCTCTGACAGGCTCATCTGCATATGTGTGCACTCACAGAACAGCAGAGGAAAAGCAAAGGGTTCCCCCCCACCCCACTTAAACATTACTCATCTCACCATTTCTACTATTAAAGTGATGACATTTTTATAAGACATTTAAAATATCATCAAGGGAGATTAGGCCATCAGTGTAACTCGTCTTTTTTTTTTCCTGTTAGAAAACAGATTCAGATTTTTCTGAAAAAAAGAAATGCAGAAATAATTCAAAATAAATGTGTTCAAGTTGCTAAACTTGTTTAAGTTTGATCTGTTTCAGAGTATTTTCCTAAGTGTTACAAACTGCCCTCCCCCCTGTTAATTAAGGTTTAGTTCATTACATTTTTCAAGTATCTAATGGAAAACAAATTGAAAGTATGGCTTTTCTTAAATTGTTAAATTTACATTTTGTTCATGCCGAAGTCACAAAGAAATTTTAGACTGAATTTCTAGAAGGAGTTTACTCTTTCTGTCAGTTGTTCTTCCCTTTTGAAACAGAATTTTTCAAAAGATATTCTAAAGTTGTAGTCTTAACTTTAGGACTGGCTATGTCTATGAACTCAGTGTTATTACCAGATCCCTTTTGGAAGAAACATTTAGGGAAGTTGCTTGAGAGCCTTGGGAAAGCTACCAAAGCTGGGCTATAAAATTCCAATCTTCTAGACCCCCTTTGCTACAATCTAGTGGACATTCAGACTTTTGCAACCAAGATCCAGTAGATTTAAAGTAATGGCAAAAGTGACAAATTTCAAAGATTTTTTTTCTTGCTATTGCTATCCCAGTTACAATAGATGAGCCCTACCATGTTGTTTACACACACACACACACACACACACACATAAATCAGTGGTTATTCAAAATGGAGTATATAATCAGTAAAATCTCAAGATGAATAAAAATATTTGGCATACACCAATTTTAAAAATAAAATAGGTAATATCTTATGTCTAATAAGAGACTGTCCTATAGAATGGTATCAAAATGGGAAAAACACACTTTTTTGATTAATGCCAGATGAACATCTACAAATATGGTACAACAGGAGAATGCCTGTTGATAAGAACAGCAGTAAGGTAGATTTATTGTACAAATGCCTGGATTTTAGATTTTCAGTGGCTTACAATCTTTGGGTTGTAAGGCCAGAATATTTCTTAGTCTTCTTTAAAATCTGGAACATCAGGTCACCCCTAGAACCAGGAGTCCTAACAATGAGGCTACATGATACTAACGATCATAATAATTCTACTAGTTTAATATTAAATGATAGGTTCTTTAAAATGCCAGCCCTATAGAGTCCTATTTAAGAACTTTTTAACGTAAGAATAAAAAACTTCTTTTGCACACCTATATTATGTGAATACATGCATATTTATAATGGTATCCCCTGGAGATGTTAAACCTTCATATGCAACATTACAAGTGTATTGGGAGTAGACACACATACGTTTGCTCATCCTTAATTATGTTAATTACTATTAGGGTCTCTAGGAGGGTTATAAGTAAAGTTGGCTGAAATCATATGATTGTGATCACTGTTTTTAGCAGGTTTGGTTGGTAATATTTGCAACTCTTTGCAGTCTTTAGTATGTTTTTTTTAATAAGTTTATTTTGTAAATTTGCTGGATTTGTGACTTGCTCTTCATCTAAGAGCAGACGGTAATTTATATGGAGTCTCTGTTATATCCCCAGAACTTTGTGAGTTAGGTTAGGCTGAGAGAGAATGATTGTCCCTAAATAACTCAAGGAGTTTCAGAGATAAGAATGGACTTGAACCTGGGTCTCCCCATTCTTGGTCCAGGTTCTTCACCGGTTCCCTTGTAATAAAAAAATTGATACTAACCAATGTACTCTCGTTTTACTACTTTCTTTTCAATCTGATAGCTAATCAACTACGTTCAGGCTAAAAGCCTAGAAAGGACTACAAAGATGCTGCTGGTCTGAGGTAAATTACTGTTCACTCTTACTGCAATCACAAAGTATGCATTCTGGGAAAGTAAAGTTAGAGTCCAGTAGTGTTTCCTGAAAAAATTAGACATCTTAGTCTGGAAAAGAGGATGTTGTTTTAAATCTGGGCTATTTTACTTAAACATTCCTTATAAACTGAGCAAGAGAAAAATTGGCAAATCTGAGAAACCACCTCTTACAAAACCAGGGGTTATATGACATGCCTGTCCGTTGTTTTTTTTAATATAGTAGCGGTTTCGCACTCAACATAAATGTATTTTTAAAAATCTACTATAGTAAGGACGTAGCTCCTGATCCAATTTTATGATCCCAACCCTATGAAAGCACACTTTTTTTTTAAAACCTGAAGCCATATTGACCACACTTGGTTAAAAATCAACTCCAGACCAGTATCTATTTGATATATGAGTGGTTTTGCTGTGCTGTGCTCTTGATTGTTATGAGATTCTTAGCAGCAGTTTTAGTGTATCATCATTAAAGGGGGAAATCTTACTTAAACAGCAGGGATGTCCCATCTGTAGCCCATGTTGAAGTGAATGCGAAAGTCAGTAAGTAATAAAAATAAATAAATATTGGAGCAGCTGATGGGGCTTATTATGAGAAAGCATCCATCCCCCTTTACTGGTTGAAGTAAAACTAAGTAAGTTAAAGCTTAAGGTGGAGTAAAATTCAATCATCAAAAAAGGGTTGGTTTCTCATTATGTCTGAATAAGGAGTTTCAGTGATGAAACTGAACTTATATAGAACTTACTGAATCCAACAAGCGAAATGAATAATTTTTATTTAATATAATTTTGAAAAAATATAGAATACCTGAGATCCAACCACACAAATGAACTTGAGCTTCCTATTCATGAAGATGATCACAATGTGCCATCAAGTCAGCATGAACTCTTGGCAACCACCTAGATAAATTTCTCCAGGGTGATTTGTTCTCAGCCTGGTTCCTCGGGTTTTCTAATGGTGTGGTCTTGTAGTCAGTCCGTGCAATCTTGCAGCAGCTTACAAGATTGTCAAATGTTTCCTCAGCTTCTTTGCACAGGTGGCACTTACTGTCTGTTGCTGTCTTCTCAATTCTGGCTTTGTATGCATTTGTCCTTAAGACTTGGTTTTGTGCAGCTAGAATTAGTTCCTCAGTCTCTTTCTTTAACCTTCCTGCTCTTAGCCATTGCCAGGTCTTGTTATTATCTGCTTTCCCTGCTATTTTTTTTAATGTATTGGCCATGTAGTGCTTTGTCTTCCCTTGCCTCCATTCTGTTGTTCATTTGGTTTTTCTTGTGGTCCAGTTTGGTCTCTCCAGTAGTCAGTAAGCTGTCCTGGCATACTAACTTCAGTGCGTCTTCTTCATTGTCCTTCAGATATTCTTCCAAAGCCCCTTTTTCTTCTTCAACCATCTGATGTACTTGCAACATTCCATGCCCACCTATTTGCCTTGGTAGGTAGAGTCTGTCCATGTTGCTGCAAGGATGAAGGGTTCTGCTTTAGTCCAGTCCACTATTCCTGCTCTGTATCTAATGACTGGAATTGCCCAAGTGTTGATTGCCTTTGTGATATTTCTTCCCTTGAGTTTGGACTTTAAGATCTTCACTCTCTTGATATATTCACCTCTAATCTTTTTCTTGACTTCAATGTGCTTGATATTGTCAGCTTGAAGGATACCAAGGTATTTGTAATAATAATCTTCATCCAGACTCTTAAATGTTATTTTCATGGGGCATCTTGATTCCTTCCGTTTTCATTATTTTTCCTTGTTTGACAGTGAGTGTGGCCTGGGAAACAGGCCCCTAGTCAGTCAACAGGAGTGCTGATTTACCACCAGCTTATCAAGTACTTAAAAAGTGAGGGCTGGGCAGCACAAGCAAATGAAAGCCAATGACTTAAAATCTAGCCACCACCACATCCCAATCAACATCTAAAAAGCCACATAAAACAGGCACCCTATAAATACCACACACTCTGCTAGAGAGAAGTTCCCTGAAGATGGACTCTAGCACGTTTCGATCCTGCAACATTATCCTGGGACACGTATATTTGGCTTCATTCTAATCAGTTTACCTTAGTTTTTGTCTTACAATCTTTTAAAGTCTGTAATTACTGTGCTTAAAGCAACTGCACATGGATTGTTCCATACACTGTGTTTTTTATGTCATGAAAATTAAAAACTGAAATAAGTGTATTAATTGATTTGACTGATTCTCCAGTGGTAAGAAGTTATTTGTGTGGTCCCTTCTTTAGCTACATATAAATATGAGAAAAGGCTAAATGAGTATTTCCTATCATTACTCTTTAACCATGGCTTTTTCGTTTGCAGATAACTGGCATATAAAAGAACAAAATTAAATCAAAGTTAGCCCCAATCCAAGGAAAAATGTGTCTATAAGTTTACAGAGCACTAGCCATCTGCACGAAAGTCACGCTGGTGTTTAGAGACGTAACAGAGAAGGAAAAAAATAATCTACAGCAGCTGACGGCAGACATTTGGGCAGGGTTCAGGTGATCATTCAATAATCCCAAATTAAAACATGTATGTGAGAAACACCCTTCATTTAACTTTCAAAGGCAAAAGAGCTGCATCTTATTATTTTGACGTGCCAAAACATGAAAGAAAATTACAGCATATGAAATAGCCGACATCGGTTCTGGGTTTAGACTTTGTACTTCTATTAAATAATATTACATTCAGATATAAAAAATAAATACATCAACCTGAAATGTATTAGAAGTTAGTCTGAAAGCTATGCAGCTGTTATTTGAATGTTTTTAGGATAAGTGTTTTCCAAAATAGTTCATTTCTTTTGTTGATCTTGAATAAAAGCAAAATGTGTGTATAACACGGTCACTTTATTTCATCCAATCACACATATCTATAACAGGAAGGTAAGGGATTTGTTTCTTTGTGCTCCTGCATCAGGCTGCTAATTTTTTAAACTGTTTAGCTTGACCATCTTTGAATGTTCTTACATACATTTGTTCAAATATTATGATTCACATAATTAGCTCTTATTAAAATGTGCTATAATCACATTGTTTTCTGATATAACATCAATTTTGTTCTGGTCTCATTTGTTTGTTTATAGAGTGCATTCTTCATATCCTATTTAAATCCATAGTATAGCCCTTAATTTATTTTTATTTTATTTTATTAGTGGTGTTCTTTTTATAAGTTTATATATAAATACAAAAACAAATAATAGGAAAAATAGGGGAGGGAAAAGGGAAGGGAAAAGTATAGAAAATAAGGGAAAAAGAAAAAAAGGTGTTGATTTCTGACTCCCTTTGGTGCAGTAGACAAAAAAAATAACATCAAACTTCAACTTTTTACTTTTACACAATGGTATAAACTAGTCATTTCTATAACAACAAATCTATCTAATCGGTAAAACCCAAAATCAAAGTTTTTTTTCCCCACCTCAAGCACGAAGTAGAAGCAGTTTCCAAGTAGAAACAAAAGTAATTTTGTTTTTTTTTCCTTTTATAAAAACAGTCACTTTAGCCATTTCTGCTAACTCCATCAACTTTTGCAGACATTCGTCCATTGTGGGGATTGAAGTGTACTTCCATTTAGTAAAGCCCCTAATTTGAAGAAATTTACACAAGGATGTGTTTCACATAGGTATTATAAGAATATATAATCAACAGAATTCAGAGTGTTATGAGGCTTTTGGAGGACAAACATTTGAACTGGTTGATGCTGCTTCTCACATGGAATTATGCAAAACTAATGTATTTTTATTGCGTAATATTGTCTCTGTGAATATTGTTTTCTCAAGCTAATTACTTCATTTAAAATTTTAACCTGAAATATGCACTCGTTGACTGTTAGGGACTTCCCACAATGCTCTAACTTAATAGAATTTGCAGGCAAATGATAATTTTCTCACTGATTCATGAATGCTTGCAAAAATTCCACTGGGCATTGGAGAACTAAGGTTAGTCAATAAAATGATTATATGTGAAATCATCATTTTCTCAAGGAACCAGATCTGTGTAGAATTTCCTTCCAGCCTATGCTCCAAGATGAGTTTCTTTTTTTTTCTTGCTATTCCTGCTTATTCAGTGATCAGAATACTTCCAAGTATGTAGGTAAATTTCATTTTTAAGGCTTCCCAGCATATTAATGTGAAATGAGATTTGATACAATATTTCCTGCATTTTGTGATTTCTACCAGGTGCCATTCAGTTATGATTATTATTTTCTAATGATTTGTGGTAGTTATAGTATACACTGTTTGTTTTGTGCCGTTCTAGAAAATATAACTCTGTCAGAACATGAAATGCTCTGCATAATATAGAGCCTAGGTGGCGCAGTGGTTAGAGTGTTGAACTGCAGGCCACTTCTGCTGATTCAAT
>JANHFL010005380.1:160090-189500 GCA_032468155.1 Oxyrhabdium leporinum
GCTTATAAGCTGTAAACCGCCCCGAGTCTTCGGAATGGGGCGGTATATAAATGTAAAAATAAATAAATAAAAAAAAAATAATACTGTTTTGTAGGCAGAATGAAATGTAATGTAAAGCATTATACACAACCCAAATTTACTTTTAGGAATGGTATTTAGCTGTAATTAATAATTGATGATGGCGATATTCATTTAGTCATATCCGACTCTTGTCGATTTGATTGGCCAATTACTAGGCGTGCATCTCAGTACATTGTATGTTTCTGTCTTAATTGGGTGGAAGCAGTCAATAGTATGCCAAGTATCCCAACTGCTGGGTATATTTATTTTGGATGGTTTTTAAAATAGTTTTTATTGTTTTGTTTTATTGTCAGGAGCCATGGTGGCACAGTGGTTAGAATGCAGTATTGCAAACTAACTCTGCCCACTATCAGGAGTTCGATCCTGACTGGCTCTAGATTGACTCAGCCTTCCATTCTTCTGAGGTCGGTAAAAGGACCCAGGTGGTTGGGGGCAATACGCTGACATTGCAAACTTCTCAGTGTGTTTGCTGTAATGAACTATGGAGTGGTATATAAGTCTAAGTGCTATTGCTATTGTTTTAAAATGTTTTTATTCTTTTATTTGTAGTATATGTTTTTGAATTGTAAGCCACCTAGAATCACTGGTTGAGATGGGCGACTATAGAAATTGAATAAATAAATAGTACGATGGCTTGCAAGGTTGTCTTTGGATTTGAAGCTGAATTTGCACAAAATAGACTGAGCACGCATGGGGTAAAGCTGGACTTTGACTGTGATCGTGCTTTAATGAACCAAATGCCAAAACTGAACAGTACATCCTTATCTCTTGGCGTGGACATAACTAAAAATGATACATTAATCCACTCTTTCCTTCCCAGAGTAAAGTATATAAAGTATTATATGAAAGCTTCTATTGACCAAAGTCATGACTGGTAGACAATCACTAATCCTGAGTAGACAATTAATACATGCAGGGAAATGAAGGTGTAGGCTTAGTTCTGAATCAAAGAGCTAAAATGTATGACAAAACATGGCTGTAGATGCATATGAATATAGAAATCCACAGCCTAGTGATAGGTGAAATATACACTCCACAATAGTAATAGAAGAATCAGATGTGTCTGGAATAAGTGTGCTACATTCTGAACGAGTGCAGTCTAAGGGATAAATTATTTTAGAACATAAATGAACGGCTGGGAATAAAATGAGAATTCAGAAAAAAATAATTGAGCTATTCAGAGACTCCAGAATGAATAAGAATGAATATTGTTGACTATCTCCTTAGAAAAGATTTTGTTTTTATTTCAAATGTACGGATTAAGCATACATAGTTGTTTTTTTCCAGTCTCAACAGTGAATTGCAGGAGAAAATGGACCTGAAGGAAAAAAAAAGTTGAATGAACCAGGAAAGTGGAAAACTTCTGGAAGAGAAAGTAAACTACTTAAGAAAAAAAACTGGAAGTTAGATTAATCTCCCAATAGAATGAATTCAAAAGGGACATAAGGAAGGAGGACATGGAAACTGCTTGGTATACAGCAGGGATGTCAAATTCAAGGCCCATGGGCTGGATCTGGCCCATGATGTGGTCTCCATGTGGCACATGGAGCCGCCCTGGTCTACCCAATGCAAGGAGGGAAGATCAGGTCAGCGTAACTTTGGCCCAGTCTACCCAGTGTGGAAAGGAAACAAGCCCGCAGTTTTGGGAGTGGTATCAAGCTGGCCACGCCCACACAGATGGCCACACTCATCCAGTCAGCCACACGCGCCCCCCAAGGTCAACCACAGCCCTAATGCGGTCTTCAATGAAATTAAGTTTGACACCCCTGGTATACAGTAAAAAAAAGGTATATTATAGAGTGCCAGGAAAGTAAGTTCAGTTATGCCTGAGAGAAGTATGAAAAAGAAGTTTGGTGGGAGGCTGAAATGACTTTGGATGTGAAAAAAAAATGCATGTGTGAAAGTGATTGCCCAAAAATTGAGGATGAGTGAAATATAGTCCTTTATTTTATCATAGGTTTGGCTGCTTCTCCTTTTGTGTGGTTTATATATGTTACTCGAAAGAGGGAATAACAGAATGGGTATATATGCGTACATGCTTATATGTAGGCATTGCATATATGGCCTACAAAATTTGAGAGGACCATGAGATGACAACAACAAGATACAGAACATTGTAATATCTGGATATCTGCAGCCAAGCCGAGGTATGCCTATACTTATATTAAAGACTATTCATGTTTACATATTATAGATCACAAACTACAGAAGTGTGTTTATAAGAGTGTTTTCCCTTGCATTTTTCTCCCTATATCCTCTATATGTTCACAAATATACTTCAGAGTCCTATAGAGACAAGGTGTTTAAGGCTATTTAGTTGGTCTGCAAAATAACTGGTATCTGTGGAGTGTTGAATTGCAGGGGAAGACGTGGTCTATCAGAGGACTATGTCCCTCTTTCTAAACAGCACCATTTACTTCTTGGCCCTTGGAATGAAGCAAAATACTGAATAGAGGAACATAAATGCTTCACTTAGTCCTAGCTCAACGCTAAATCAAAAACTATTCTCAGTTTCAGCTATTTTTCTGTTCTCCCTGGTACCTAATTTCTGTCCATTGACATACTTCATGCCTAATATTTTGGCAAACTGATTCTTGCAACGTGACTTGGTACACTTTGCACTCTTTTGGATTCTTGTCTGATCTGTGTATTGTTCACCACCTTCAATAATATTATAACAGGTAGGTAAAAAAGACAATGTAAATGTACTGTATCCTATTAAAACAACGGTCCCTAAATGTTGCTTGAATTTAGTATTCATAATCACCAACCAAAAAGGCCAGTGGTCAGAAATGGTAGCAGATATACTCTAGCAACGCCAGACTCAGAATGGGAACCCAAAGCACGGTTAATGGCTTTGTAAAAACCCACTGTTGGCATTCTTTTGCCATTTGTATACACTAGTCCTATAATGCCAGTCAGCTCCATCGGAAATAAAATATAATACAGACTTGCATTTATTTGCCATCCGCCTTTTATGTAAACACAAAACACTTTCTTGACATGATAACCTTGATATACTCAGCAACTTATTTGGGACACAGAATAGTACTCTGCTGAATAAAATACAAGCATAATAAATCTAAAGTGCCTCCCAGTATGAACCATTGTAAATGTAAAACCCATTGTAAACCATTGTAAAAAGGGACCATTGTAAATCTAGAAGAGACCAAATTCCATTTCCATAGCTACCTAAATCATCTATCAACAAGAGTTCAGCTTTAGCTCAATTGTGTTTCTGTTCATAAAAGCCCATGCAGCCCACAAATGTTTCCCACCCTACCTGAAAGAGTTAAGAAGAAAAAATGTAATTCAGTATAAGGATAATAGTAATGGTATATCATTCTGAGGATTTCTACCTTATTTAGCCATAATTGTTAAATGACTTCTAATAGTATTTTTTTTTTGGGGGGGGAACCAATTTTCTAAATAGTTATTACTTCTTTAAGAATCATAGCTATTTAAGACTTGCGCAGGGTTGTTTCTTTTTATGAAAAAGATGGTGTTGACTGTACATCCATTTAAGACTCTTGATCAGGTAGCAATTTACTAGTAGGCATTTTAAAATAAGGATTCTAAGCCACTTGGAAAGCACTCTAAACCTCCGGGCTCTCTGAACCCCCACGATCTTCAAGGCGTTAAGAGAACGGACTTGATTTATTTCCATCTGATTATTCTTTGGGATGCCATGTGGCTTAGTTTCTCTCTTGGAAAGAACTTGTAGCTCCCTTTCCTTTCTGGTTTTTGAACTTAAGATCCTGTAGAAGAAAAGTTAACATGATAGCTTTTCATCTACTTAACATACCAGGCAAAACAACCAGAGATGAAGCATTTGTGAGCAGAGATGAAGCATTTGTTTCTCCTTTCTTTTTTGCAGGGGTCAAAAGCCACCACAGGACCCAGCTGTGTCCCTTTCTCTTTTCAGTGAAATGGGTGGGGAGAGTGTCACCAAGATTTTTGCTGTATCTGTGACAGCTTGGAGTGGAGCAATGATATTCATTACTTATTTTCAAGATTTCAAGTTGGCCAGAATCACCCATCACTGATCATCTTCAGACTACTTCAAGAATTTGAAAGTGAGGATACTGAAGATGTCCTTAGAATCATGAGTTGGGAACTATATGACGTAACTTTAAATACCTATAGCCTAATCTTTAGAAATATGCTTATATTCAAACTAACGGAAGGAACATTATTAATCATAACAAGAATAAATACTGAAAAAAAGAAAAAAAGATCTGCCCCTACTTTTTGTCCAGGATTTTGATATTTTTATCAATGCATTTATTAATGCATTGATAATTTTTTTTTTGATACCTCTGATTTCTTACAGCAACTTTTCCCAATAAAATGTGTTTGAGTGCATCTGAGGTTTTATTTTTATTTTTTGTAGGCAAAAATAGCAGAAATGAAGCATTTTTGCAGGACAATGATGGAATTTATTTCAATACTAAACCCTTCAATTTTATTTAAAACATGGAAAAATTAATCCAAAAAATGAAAGATTATTAAAGGTTATTTTTGTATGTTTTGTATGTTTTGTATGTTTAAGGTCACTATTGTATGTTTAAGGTCACTAAACAGACTTGAGAGTAAATATCAATTGACAGAATAAAACTTGTTTCTGAGTAAACATCCCAAAGAGCTCCCAACTGAACAAATTAAGGAAAGATAATTATTTTAAATTTAATGGGAACATCTTCAGAAGAGACATTATTGAGATACTTGATTACAATCCTAACATTAGTGAGGAATTAATATTTATGGCTATATTTTCTATACACTGAAAATATTTCCATTTGTATAAAACATGCATGAGTATATTTTATCATGAGTAAAACAAAAGTCAATATCATTAAATATTAAAATAGTTTATTTTGAAAACTTTAAGGATGATATAGTGCAATATCAATTAAAAGTATAATTCATGTTTTTTTAAGTGTTAACAAAATATATGATTAAGAGGTGCTGGTAATTCTAACTACAGCCACTTCACTTTTTATGACTATATTTTTATTCTTATTATTTATTGACCTGACTTTAATTCATTTCACTTGTAGTTATCTGAATTACCTTAAGATTCCTTATAGGATTACCATGTAATTTATACACTTGGCAAAAAAAATTGTATGTAATTTACATACTTGGTAAAAAATCAAAATAAAAGTTCCTATCAAACAGCTAAGGCAAATGAAAAACTATTGTTCCTATTAAGGAATGTACTGGAAAGCACTACAGTATGGAAAGCAGTATTAACTTTCAATTTTTTGAGTTCTCTGACTTGTCTCAGAATTTTTTAATGTTTCCATAATTGTTTCATGTTATGGTTTCTAGTTTTTTCCTGGACATTTCTTACAATAACTAACATTAGCATAAGACATGGCATGGATTCCATAAGAACAAAAGTTAATAAAAGACTTAGGAGTAATTGTTGCCATATGCTTTCTTGATTCCTGAATTATTTTTTTAGTGATAACACATTTTCCAAAGCTCAACTGTAAAATACTGTATAAATATGATCTTTTGAAGTTGCACACAGCTTAAATTTTAAATTTATTAATTCTTCAATATGTTCAAATCTTCATTACATAAAATGTATCTACAACCTTGTGGAGATTTAGGTTTTATCTTTCCCATTCTCAGTTGACGTAAATCTATGAAATCAGGAGAGCTTGCTGGAATGATTCAAGGTAGGACCATGATGTTTTAAACAATATTGTACTACAGATTCAAATGAAATCAGATGAAGAAATGAAAATAAAAAATATAGAAATCATCCCCAAATCAGAACTGCACTATTTAAAATGTAATAAAGCACACTTAGTTAAAATTGCAATTGTCGTTTAAACTGAGTTTATCTACATAAACTTTTCTTTTCCTGTAAAGCAGGTCAAATATCAGTTTTATGAACCTAAAATATGGATTATAGAGAAATATTTAGAGTGCTTCAGGTTAATAAGTGAAGATTGAAAAAAGTACAATAACAGGATAGGAAGAACATTTCTAAACCTAACGAAAAGCAACCAAAAAGAAAAAACTGGAAAATTATCTAATTTTCTCTTAACATACCTGATTGTTCCACCAAAGGGCAAAGTTGTCTGCCACATATTTATAGCTGCCATATATCCTCAGCTGTGAATCTTTAATAGCCTTTTTAAAGAAAAACCTTATCTGTCAGTTTCGGACAGCTGCATATCCTTTACTGTGCATGTCAGAAGATGGGAAGCTCTAGACTGCAACTGGTCAGGATAATGAATGAATCTGTCAGTAATTCACCCGGAAAAAGTCCCCTCCCTCCTCCTGGAACCTCAGAAAGGTTCCTTGACTACACTTGGGGAGTCCCACTGACATCATCATAACTTGCTCAGCTGCCATAGATGGCATTTGGACTGGATGGAATGGCAGAGCGCATGATGAGTGTAGCACGTGTGGAATGTCTAACATGAAAGTTCACAGGTGTGGCTGAGGGGGAACAGTTTACATCGGTTGCTATGGATACATGATTGGCTGACATGTCTTCAGAGCCCACAGGAGACACGGCAGCTATTTTTTAATAGGCTCATGAAATCAATCCCAGAAGGTTTGGAGTCAACGGCTAAAAAGGTTTAGTTGATTAAAGTTACATGATGCATGCAAGATAAGTGACCCTCCAAGATGTAAAATTTGTGGCATTTCCCAATTGAAGCTGATCATAAGAAATAATTCTTGAGTCACTCATTTAAAATTGTTTGTAAATCTAGGAACTGAACAGCAACATTTGAGTCTACTAGTGATTCTCAGCAATGCAATTTTGACATGCAGAGAAATTGTACAGAAATACTAAGCAAGAATCTCCCCCTTCCTTATTCTCTCAAACTGCTGAAAGAAAACCTGATGTTCTTCTTTTAAAATGTGTCTGCCTCTAGGTCTTCAGCATAAGCTTACTGTCAGGAGGGCAGACAATCTATTTAATGACTGCATTGACGTCAGTAGCATAACTGAAATACTTACTAAGATGCATGATTCCAACTTTCAGGGGGAAGCTTGTTTCTAAGCAATAGGAAAATGAGAAGTGGATTCGCTGTGGGAATGAACTACATCTGCAATGCAGGAAATAACATTTAGGTTGTAAGCAGTATCTTTGAAACACTAGCCAATTCACTCTTAGCCATGTGGCAGGACAGAATCTGAAGATGCGCTGGCATAAACCAAGTAACTCTTATCTCTGCCGATTTTAGAACTATTAATTTATTTTTCTCAATAATAATTTGTTGCATTATAAAGAGTGCTCTTACTGATTTCTGGCACAGAATGATAGCTAACATATCGGCTGGTTCCAGCTGTCTGCATCATCCAGTTTCATTACAAATAATAATACAAACATTACAGTTGTATTAAGAAAACATTAGAGCTAGATAGCAAAATGAGCTAGATAGCTAGATGGTGTCTGTTATTCTTTGTTGGTGACAGAATAGTCCTTTCTGCCTCAATTACACTTCTCTTTTTAGGGTCCACATTAACACATGAAGAGCTGACAGTTAAAAATAAGGTGGCGTATACAGAGCTCTCCTTTGTCTCTCTGAATGCAAAATACACTCACATTGACTCGATTGCTCACATTGACTTGAAAGATCTCCATGTGATCTTAGATTTGATCAGTAGTAAAAGACCTACTTGCATCTAAACAACTGCCTGAAAGGGATTTGGTGTATATCTCATGGCATCATTGTGCAAGAAAAACAATACAAATTTAGGAAGTCTTTGTGAGAATTAGTTCTAGCAAGATCAGAAGTAAAACCTGAGCATGAGACCAGAAAAAAAAGATGCAAGGATTTGAACCTGATTTCTTTAGCAGCCAAGGGAGTTCTATACTAATGACCCAATTAGTTTTTAACCATATGCTAAATGTACAGAGCAAAAATCTGCACCCTGAAATTCCCATCTGCATTGGCTTCCTTTTCTAGTGATTGCTGAAAGATGTTTGGCAGCTCTTTATTGATAATGGTATTGACAAGACCAAGAACACTTCCATACCTCCAATGTTTTCATTCCCCAATACCTTGGAAAGCACTTTTGACAGCAACCCTGAATTCTCTCACTTTCCTTAACACCAAAAAAAGAAATAAAATAAATTGCTAGAAATCACCAACCTGCATTTTTCAGTACATGCCTTTGTGTTTATTTCACTGATACTCTGAAAACAAACAAACAAACTGAGAAGCCTGTTGTAAAAAGGAATGAATGAAATGATTGAAATTCTGCAAAGCTATGCCAGCAACCAAACCACCATTCCTATGTTGCATTTCAAATCCTTGGTTCATGGTTAGTTGTGAAAGTGAAATCATAGCATGCTGGTAATTTTGCAACCAGTTCTTTTCCTCAATACCAGTAATCAGACTTTCATATTGCTAAGGTACTGAAATGGTGGAAAGGTGAGTGAAATTCTAAATAATTCAGGACTAGGACGCTGAATCTTGCTAAGAGACAATACTGACTGTTCCAGTCCAGGAGGCCGGTGAATCCCCACCAATGAGAAAATAGTTAATCCATAAAGTCAGCAATACAAAAAAAAAAAAAAAGCAGCTCTCAAAACCATCTGATGTCGTGAGATAAAACAGCTTTTGACCATATTCCAAAACTGGATAAACTGCTTATGTGGAAATACTACAACTTATCTACATAAAGCATTATTACTTACTCCCTAAGCCAGGTCAGAAAATTTTCAATGTTTTCATGAGATTATGGGCAATGTTACCAGTGTCTCATGGTTAATTTATTTAATCTGTCCATTGTAATCTAGCCAGGAGGTTCTAGTGCCAAAGCTATACATCTCATAGCAATCTTCAGAATGTCAGAGTCTCAGTCATTGAGGTCATGGTTGGGGTTAAAAAGGCCATCTATGTCAAAACTGAACAGCCCTCTCTCAACAGACGGGGAGGGATAGAACATCCTCTATCTCCCAATCTACAGCACAGTTCTTTCAACAGTTCCAAGAAGGCTCCATGCCAATTTGCACCACTCAGGTGATCCTGATGACACAGATAAACCTCCAGGTGACCTTAAGGACCAGCTAAAAGAATGCAAATCACCAGCTATCTCCAATGAGTATAAATCCTTCCATTCCCCACCATCCAGTCACAGTTGAAGAAGCTTCTTGGATGAGAAGCAAAATGTCTTCAAAGAAAAACCAAAAAGTCCAGTTGCCTCTTGAAAAAAGCACCTTTGGGACAATCTGGAGAATGCTTTACGGAAGTCTGTATGAATAGTTTGAATGGTTATAGTAGCTAGTTGACAATCTAACACAATTCACTTTTTGGGTAATTCGCACACAAAAAAACAATGATCTAAAACATGAATCTGTACGTATTTTTCCTGTAAAGCAATTCAAAGAGCTGAAATAACAGTAAAGGGAGCCAAAACATGGGGATATACACAGAACAGAAAATGTTTAGTTTCAAGATGGAAGTAAGATAGTTGCATCCCAAAGTTTCTAAACTATTTTCAGCTAGCACATACAACCCAAACCTGGAGGCATATCCCATCTGCCTTCAATTTACTAAAACGTCCTTCCTTCCCTTCAGTTGCCACTGCTGTTTATGTCCCACCATGGCACTTCTTACCTGCCTGTCTATTCCCATATTTTCCCAATAACCAATTTTTCAAAGTCTTTAAGAACCACATTTTCTGCTATTTTATCTAAAATCAAATATATTCTCCCAATGTTGGTTTTCTATAAATAATAGGGAAAATAACACTTTATCCAGTAGCTTGTAATCCAGAGTTGTGATTCAGTTTCTAGCTAACACTGGATTTTCTCTTTTTAAAAACAAAAATCAAAATAAAGTTTTTGTTTTATCTATAATAAGGTGAAGATGCCTTCAAGTGATGCAGTTTTCATGATGGTATTCATGCAAGTGATTTGCCACTTTCCAAGGCTCCTAGGTTGATGCCATTTGAATGTAAAACATAATTCACTACCAAGAAATATTTTCGTTTTCATAAATGTGTAATATTTTGTTTGTTTTTAAAGCTACCTTCAAAAGAACCTACTGTGGAAGAGTGTAATACTTCATCCTGTTTTGAATTTCAAAATGTAATAATAGTTCAACAACTTGGATTAATAAATACATCCGGATGTACAAAGACAGACAGACAGACAGACAGACACACACACACACACACACACACGGATATCTTCTATTCCATTTTATCCTTACTCCCCCAACCCGTAATCTTTTAACAACTTTACTGAGAGATAGTGGTTAGATGTCATTCAGAGAAGCCATTCACAAAGAAGTGCCATAAGGGTTTCAACCTGGCCTTCTTAACCTCAGCTCAACTTAACAGCACACAGTACTTCACTTGAAATAACGATTATGCAATTGCAGAATTCATGTTTCCACAGTCTCTGTTTATTTGTCCAATATTTTCCTTTATTATCCCACAAGGACCTTTTAAATTAATGAACACATCTCTGTGTGTTCCTATGGTCTGTAATTGAAACAAAATAAAAGGGAACAATTTCAGCAGTTAAAAAAACAACACAGGATGTATTACTAGAAGTGTGTGTGTGTGTGTGTGTGCGCGCGCGCGCACGCCAGTGTCTGTATATGTAATATTTTTGAACTCTTGTAGGTTTAAGGATGAAGCAAGTACACTATGTTACAATAAGACTGAATAGATGTTTAAAGAAAATTTAGTTCAGCAACTGGTATAGCAGTGGAATAGGCTATAGGTTAGCTTCAAACTCAATTTCATTGTATAGATAAGCAAGCCAAATTTCCCTTAGCCACATGACAATATGGTGCCCATAATATTAATATTAATATTAATAAAGGGCTCAGTCTCATAAAAGACAGTGAAAATGAAGTCTTTTCAATTATAAAAACGTAGACCTTCAATGCCAGAAGTTCTCTGTGGGCAAAAGTAATTTTAGATAATTGTTTAAGAAAGTGCTGACTGAATGCCATTTATTTGTCATGCTAAAATGACTCTTAGAATCAGATATATTCCCTTAACATTACACTGAAAATGTTGAATGAAGTCTGTTGCATATTTTTCTATTTTAGCTTTAAGAGTTTTGCATGTTTCCGTACAGAAAATAAATCAGGTTTTAAAACAAAGAAAATGATCGCAGAATGAATACATTAATTTACTGTTGTCATTGCTATGAATAAAAGTATAATAGTGTAGTAAATGAAGCACAAGCCTTGTTACTAAGAAATGGGAAACCACATTTCATATATTACATCAAAATATATTTCAATCTCTATATTGGAAAAATGTGCACATAACAAAGGATTATGTTTCAAATTAGGGGAAAAAGTATATTATTCGTAAAATAATAAGATTTAAGAACAACAATTCACATCAAGCTAATAAGATATAATAGATAAGATATAATGTATGCCAAATACTGAAACTGCTACTTAAGCAACATATGACGATTACTTTTTTCTTTACATTTCATGTTGGGACTAAATCTTATTATTACAACCAGATAAATATTTTAAAATATTATTTATTATGTTCAGGCATCACTCAGAGATTGCATTGACATTGAATCAATGTGTACTGTTCAGTTAGGCATAACATTGCTTCTGTTATTGGCATATTAATTATGCCAATTTGGTGAAGTTGTTAAGGACCAAGAAGTCTACCTTCAACCATGGAAACTCACTGAGTGACTGAGCCAGTCACTCTCAGTCCAACCTACACCACTTTTGGAGAAAAAGTAGAAGAAAGTGCGATCTGAACTCCACAAGTTCCTGGAAGATTGAATATAAACTAAAGACTCATCATCACTGTTATTCAATATTTTGACTAACTGCAATTTGATATACACTAACTTAGAAGTTTTCTTCAAAATAATTTAGACCACAATCTATTTTCCAGTTGAACTTAATGGAACAAGGGTGGCAAAAGAAATATGGCAGCCTAAAAGAGAAATGATATTTGTTCATTTTCCATCTCCCTCAGCTATAGCAAATCTAATGCCAATCTAATTATTCTGTAACGATCAGAATTCCTAAGTCTCCCTATCAGTAAAATTCACACAATAACAAATTGAAGAATTTGTACCTACTCATAACACTTCCATTGCAAAATTTAAAAACTTTGGTCAGTTAGAAACAAAAGTTTCTTGAAGGAAAATATAACACTTTTTAATATCATACCATTCTTATCTGCTTTGAATTTTGAAAGCACTTGGTACTAATGAAGAATAGCAAAATAAGCGTATGAGATATATTTTCTTACTGCTGGTTTAATTTTACTTTCTGGGACAACTGACTTCAGCTCTATCCAAGAGACAGCATTAATAAGATGCAAGCAGTACCTTGATTCCTTTCATCCCCATGAATTTAGTCTCAATCTTTCTTCCTTTGCCTACTTATGGACCACTGCACAAAATCCCATTACAATGGCACAAGTCTGGCTTAAAACTGTATATTTTATAGGACTACATTTATATATATTTATTTATAAAATTTATAGGCCGCCCATCTTACCTCAAGGTAACATTTATATTAGAATAAGCTCTGCTTCCCTGAGGAATTCTGAATTAGGAATAGAAACCTAAGATCATAGTCACAGTCTAAAAAGTATATGGGAAAAATCATTGGTAAGTTATTAATTTCTAAAGTATAATTTTTAAATTGTGGCATGTGTGTGTGTATGTAGAAACAAGGGGATAATACTGGTAGTCCTCGACTTACAACAGTTCATTTAGTGACCGTTCAAAATTACAATAGCACTGAAAAAAGAGACTTTTGACCATTTTTCACAGTTACAACCTGCAGCATCCACATGCTCATGTCATCAAAATTCAGATGCTTGGCAAGTGGTTCATATTTATGACCATTGCTGTGTCCCAAGATCATGTGATCACCTTTTGCAACCTTCCGATAAGCAAAGTCAATGGAGAAGCTATATTCACTTAACAACCAGGTTACTAACTTATCAACTGCAGTGATTCAGTTAACAACTGAGGCAAAGAAAGGTCGTAAAAGGGGCAAAATTCACTTACCAGATGTCTCTCTTAACAACAGAAATTTGGGGCTCAATTGTAGTCATAAGTCGAGGACTACCTGTATAAGTACATTAAATCTGTTTAAGCCTTGGCAAGATTCAAGGCATCTAATCTAGCATACAAGACAAGGGAATTTTGTCACCACATTAGTCAGCAAATTCACTTACTCCTTTCGCTGTACAGAGTGAGTCATCTAAGTGATGGTGTCATTTAAATATTTCCAAGCATCTCATTTATCATCTGCTGCTGTAGTTTAGATCAAGCTTATATTTTCTAGAGAAATTTTGTTGGGATTGGGGCAGATATCCGAAAACTAGTTTCCACTTTAAAAGAAAGCAGAGACAAAAAGGGGCAAGAAATCTGATATTGCAACAAAGCACAGAACCATTTGTATTCTTCTAAAAATAAAGAAAACCAAAGAACAGGAGGCATTAGAGAAGGGAAGATGAATTATGAAGTTTTGAAGTAGTGATGTATTAATACTCATATGCATTATAATATTGAGTAACCAACGACTAACACAGGTAATATTTGAGATTCTAGAAAAACAGTGCATAACCATTTGAAAAGTGATCGACATTTTCTAATGCCAGAATGTGGTACGCTTAATTCAGAATAATGCTGTACCCTCACAACAGAGTTACAGGTTGATAGAAAATGAATACTTCAAATGGAATATATCTGCTCAATGATTCAATTGTATCAAGTGACTCTAAAATAGGTACCTGCTTTTTGCTGAATAAAAATCCATTTAATACTACAGAAATAATGAAAAGAAGTAGAACACATTGAAGATACAGACAAGAATTAATTTTACTTTAGTCTTTCTTTACTTAATGCAGATGAAATAAAGAAAACATGACCCATTTCTCAAAATGAATGGAAGCTGCCTTTCTGAACGTCAGGGATACTGGCTAGAATTCTAGTGGCCACCTGTTTCCAAATCAATTATGCTTACTAAATTTGGATATTATTTCCTTCCAAATCTGTGTAATAGAGGAAAACATTTTTTTAAAAAAAAATCTAATATTCTAGTTACATCTGGCTTTTATTATTACAATGAAAAATATATATTTCCCTAGTTACCAATTTTCTCCAAATTCCAACAGAATTTAAATGTTATTATCCTTGTCTCTAATTTTGAATTTTTATCCTCAGTTGTTATATTTTTAACATTTTACTATTTTCATTGTACAAAGACAAGAGTCCCTCTGGTTGAGAGATGGGTAGTTTCTAAATTTGATAAATAAATACATTAACAGATAATTGTGTGTCATGTAGTGAAAAGACTAAATAATCAAGTGATATGAATGCAACCTAAGAATCATATAGCTAAAGAAAGACAACCCAGAATAGTTACCTTATCCCAACTTCTGGGAATATTGAAATAAATACTAAAAAAGTAAACCTTCCTTCGTTTAATTTGACTCGACATCCATGTTATTCTTTGGTAACATTAGAGAACTTGCTTTTTCAACTTTTCAGTTTCATCTAAAAACTTTCCAACCTCCCATCTAAGCATCGATCAGATATGATCTTACCTAGCTTTCTGAGATCATCAGTGGTGGATTGGGGCTGCCACTGAACAGAAAATTGGCCTATTTAAAGTAACAAAGGGGTATTGAATAAAATTTGAATTCGCTTTTGCAAACGTTTAAAGGAAACTTAAAAAAATTAGGGCAATATATTTGATTCCATTGCATTCCTCTATTCTAGAGAGCAAACATCTGAATCAGTGTCCCCAGTAATCTCAATTGTACTACCATGCTTAGAAATAAGGCTGTTTGCATGAATTTCAGGAAGATTTATGCCTGCAGGAGTTGCTTCTGGTGAGGAATGATAACTAACATCCCATCACCAGTAGGAGACATTACAGCTAAAAATGGCAACTGAATGCTGGATTCTGACTATTAAAGTCTATCTGGAGTAAGGAGAGATACTGAAATCAGCCTTATGTACTCCAGACAGGTGGTCTTTGTCTCTCTGAGTGAGAGAGTAGATGGCATAAACTGCATTTTTGTGGTTGGCTTGTAGGCAGCTGGGGGTCACAGGATTACATTGAGCTCACAGCTGTCAATATAGCTTTAAGGACTTAAAAGTTCTGGATGAACCTCATAATCATGTTGGATTTTCTTTTTTTCTACTACTCTTTTTATACTTCAGAATGGCAAATTTGATATTTATCAGGTGAGCTTTTCCTCAATCATTTAACAAAGATACTTGTTATAAGTTGAACTTTTCTTTTCTGAATATACAGCCAAAGAGGGATGATAGTGTGGATTTCAGAAAGTTTTAAATGGATTAAGGGTTCAGATGGATTTGGATCAAAAGTCTGAAATTAATTGTAACAATCCTTTCCTGTGATAATCTTTTTAATGTTTACATCTGGAAACAAAATAACTGATGACTTTGAAGGTTGGTTTTTAGAGGGCATAAGGAGAGAAATAGATCAATGGATTTCTTTAAGAGAAATTTGTAATTATTGCTTGCATGCCCAAAATTATTTTAAAGTTATCTTCTATAATAGAAAAACTTTACTATGCCTTTAAAGAACAACCTCCATTGAATAAAACTGAAAGTGATATGAATGTGACTTTAAAAAGGGTAGCCTGCAAGGAAAAAGATGAAATAAAGGATATATAAAAAGATGATATATTGGATGTAAAAACCAAACTAACTGATGATTTAACAACTACAAAACACACAGAGCTGAATAATCTTCTTGGCTGATAAGCGAAAAGTCTTCAAAGAAAAACCAGAAAGTCCAGTTGCCTCTTGAAAACACCATGACCTGGATGACTGAGAACCTCCATAGATACAAAACACACAGAAATACTAAACCATAAGTGTGGTGTGGATAACTTCTTTCCAATGGAGTTACAAAAGGGACTTACTGAAGTCGTTAACAGTTTTGTGACAAACAGTGAAGATATTATGTGGATAACCATTTTACATTGGATTTAGAAAAAGGCTTGATAGAAGTCTTAATAAGTCTGGGAGAAAAGATGAAGAGGGTTTGCAAAGAAAGCAGATACTAAGATATTATTTGAGAGGATTAAAGATTGCTGGGAGAAAGAGGAAAGAAGATAAAATTGGCTTATTTGATCAGCGTTAGATTAAATCAGATCTTTATCTCTGATGAAATTTAATGCATTTTTTTAAATTAGGATTGTATGACAATGCTTTAGAATGTTTATTTAAAAACGAGATGGAGGAATTTGTTTAAATGGAAAAAGGAAGGATTCAAAGTGGGTTTATTAATGTACTTTGTTATTAATGTATGTTATCATTTCTGATCATCCTTAATGGACTTTTTCTGATTAAGCTGGAGTGAAGGAGTTTTAAAGATTTGTGTATAGAGAATGGATGGGTAAGGAATAAAGAGGTGATTATTTTCTTTTTAAGAGATGGTAATAAGTTACACTTGGTTACACTTTCTGGGGCAGAAGGAGGAGGTTTCTTTTTTTATGCAATTTTTCTTTTGTATATGTTTTTATTCTATGTAAAGTGTATATAGTTCTATAATATAATCTTTAATAAAATTATTACCAAAAAAGGGAAGATTTATTCCTGGAATTGTTGCAGTGTCCTAGAAGGCTTATGCATGAAGCATTGTTGACTTTCAGTTGACGCATACCATTAATGGTTAGGCATGTTGTTTTTGTAAAGAGCACACTGAGCAATGAAATCTATCCCTTTGTTAAATGGAAAGGTTGCTCCAATTGTTTTTTGTGTCCTCTTTACTGTAAAGTCTTCAACAATGAACCCTTTGCATTTCAACAATGAATCATTTCCTCCATCCTCTTCCTGTCTGCCCCTATACCACTCTTCTTCTAGGCATTCTTTTCACACATATCTTACCATCTGTTTCTGTTCTCCTCACAAAGGTTCTTTCTCATCTCTGCTACTCAGTTGTGTTGCAAAACACAGCTAATGACAAAAAAAGCTTGAGTAACCTATGCTTGACTAGCAAACATCCATTATAAAATGTATAATGATACTTCTCTGCTTGATGCTGTAAATGTACAGGACAGGCCCTGTAATTGAACAAAGCAATATTATTTTTCCCCCAACAGAACACATACCTTGAATGTTTACTTTGGAAATGGGTAGCTGACTTGCTGCTGGAGACCTCCTGTAGAGGAATGAATTGAAGTTTATTATATGGCTGAATTGGGATTCAGAGATGCCCATGAATACAATGCAGATTTTTCCTATTAACGTAGATTAAGGGCTCACTCTATAGGAGTAATGGGTAGCTGAAGGCTAGAGATGCCAGCTAAAGCCAAATTTGAATGGAGGATACGCCACACAGTATCTTCCATTTAAATTTGTAGACATGTGTAACTTTAACATCAGCTGCTAGTGAGGTGATTCATCCATGCTAGTGTTTCTCAACTTTGACAATTATAAGAAATGTGGACTTTGAGTCTGGCAAAGCCACAGTCAGCAATATTGTCTGGGGGAATTCTGAGAATTGAAGTCCACCTTTCTTAAAGTTGAGAAATGCTTCTGCATGCAGTCTAAAACAGCTAAGTGCGTCTTTTTATGTGGAGGAACATTCAAACATTGGCCTATCCATCTGGCAAGTCAATGCCTACAAACTGCTTGCCTCAAAAGCTGCTGTCACCCAGATTCAATGTTAACGGCTTCCATACTGCTTGTTTAGGAATATTAAGTGAAATCATACTGCACTCTCTCATGACTGAGAGGAAATGTGGAAGGGATGGATGCATCTGCATTAGAGTTCTCTGATCAGTCAACACAAACCGATGGTACTACTTTTAAACATGCAAGTATCATCCTTCTGATTTTGCCCTCATGAGATTCGACAGGGAAGAAAAACCTAGTTTCCTCAAATAAAAATTAAGTAAACCAGACAGCTAAATAATGGATCTGGACAATAGACAATGAAAAGTAATAAATATTTTACAAATACTTCCATTTAAAATTATGACAAGTGGTTTTACAGACCATAAGGTGCTCCTGGCCATCGCACCAACTTTTCCCCAATCACGTGACCACATTTTAGGTGCTTGGCAACCCCTTTGCCTTCATGTGACTGTAATTTGTATTTTTCTGGGAAAAATGCCCATTCAGAAGAATGAATTTGCACTTACAACTGTGGCATTTGCTTTTTGACTGCAGATTCAGTTAATAAACACAGTGGCTCATTTAACAACTGCTGCAAAAATGCCGTAAAATTGGGTTCAGTCACATGAGGATAACTGTAAATCTTAAGCAGGCTTCCCAAATGCTGTACCAGATGTTTGTACAATTTCGGTTATATTTGACCATTAACAGGGCATTTTCAAAATCTGCCAATTAACGGATAGTGAAAACTGCAGTACAAATGTTATCATTATTGAACAAGTAATAATTTTTTTCATAATTCATTCCAATATGATACTGAATTTAATGTGATTTTCAAAAATAGGGAAAGAAGTGGAGAATTTTGCTAATATTAATTCACCAAATTTGATTATTTTTCAACAAGTAAAACTGAACAGTTTTTTGTTAATACCCATATTTCTCAGAGTTTTGCAGAACAATTTTTACCAAATGGCTAACAAATATATGTGTTTTAGGTAAAATTGAAAAATTGTTCACAGGGATGAATTGTGTGTGTGTGTGTGTATGTATGTATGTATACATACCGAACCTGAACATTGAAATAGGAATTTCCAAGGCTTTTATTGTGAGGTCATAAGAAAATGGAATATTTTGAATGCTTTTTACCAGATCTTTCCTTGTGACATTATGAGATAATCTGATAACTGGATTAGCTGCCATTAAAGGCATAAAGCAACTGTAGCAGTTTATCAGATAAGTTTTCAGAAAGGGTTTTAGAGAATGAGTGGAGAATTTAAATACATATGATTTTTCATTAAGAATTTGTCTTTTTAAAGAAAACAAAAGTTGTTGCACCTAAGAGATAGAATAAACTAACAATAGAAAAAAATGAAAAACCAAGATAAACCAAATTGACATTCCTACATTAGGATCAAAGCCATAATTATCTTTCTGCAATTCAAATCTAAACTTACAATAATGGTTTTGGAGATTAGCTTGTATTTCAATCCAATGAATATTGGATTGCAACTTTCACTGATTTTAAGCAGGACCTACGTTTGAATAGATAATTCATAGTTTTATAACCTTAAGATCTGATTACAACAGTTAATTAAAAAGAAAAATGAAAAGAAGTAACTTACTTGTTTGATGTTCCCTGCAGATTAGTCAGTATTGTAAAATTATTTCTTACACTTCTCAAACTTGCCAAGACCTATTGAAATGTAAGAGTACATTGACTAACATAACATAACATTGGAAGAACTCAAAATGTAGTATTATATAAATATGCAGATGTTCTTAGAAGTCCCACAAATGTCAGCAGAACAGAATTAAGCAAAAATATTTTTATTAAAACAAATTGGTTTCAGTTTTTAAAATTATGTTTAAATCCATAAAATAATAAGGACTTATATTATTCAAATTGATTAAACAAAATTATAGCTCACATCATATATCTGTAATACTAGATCTAGGTTGCAAAAATCTGGAAAATCACCAGATGGCAGCAAAAGAGATAATAAAAATTCTAATTCTTTGCTTCCACCTAATGGCCATATAGATTTTTTTGCAGACCAGATTTATATAATACATATTTAACTGAATTTTATATTCATACATTTGAAAACAAAAAAAATCATGGTCTATTTATTACCAATAATAGTTTGAATGTATACAACAGACTAACTGGAAAAGAAAAAAGAAATTTATTGTGTGACTATAAAAAGTTGTTAATAGCTTAACAGTTAAAACAGGGCTATGGGCCCTGGAATTACTGAAATCTTGAAAAGAACAACAGTGCCGCAAAACACAAAGAAACTTAATTGCTTTGGTAACACCACAAAAATAATCTATTGCTTGTATTTTTTTCTTCTGAAATAAATTAGTTTTTCTATTTTCAAGTCTGGCATTCATAAATTGTGCATTGTTATTGGGAATATTAGTCACATTAAAGAGATAAAGAGGGCTAGTTTGCTTTAGTGGTTAAGGCACTAAGCTAGATACAGGAAGACTGTGAGTTCTAGTCCCACCTTAGGCATGAAAGCCAGCTGGGTGACTTTGGGCCAGTCCCTCTCTCGGCCAATTCACTTCATAAGTTGTTGTTATGGGGAAAATAGGAGGAAGAAGTTGAGTTGGATATGTTCACCGCCCTGAGTTATTTGTAAAAACAATAAAGGTAAGTTACAAATAGGTAAATAAAATAAAAAAGTTAAAGCCATATTTAGGCTTTTAGTACAGCACTTCTATAGGAAAAGCATACTGTGAGCAGTAAAACGGAAGTAAATTTAGCATAACATAGCTGACAAGATTAAGAAAACAAAGATTTACACAGATGTCAGTAAAAATAAATTTAATGTTATTTTTTAGTAAATACGGAACCTGGAAATTGAAATAGGAATTTCCAGATCTTTTATTGTGAGATCATAAGAAAATTGTCTTTTTGAATATTTTGAATGCTTTTTATCAGATCTTTCCTTGTGACATTATGAGATAATCTGACAACTGAATTAGCTGCCGTTATAGGCATAAAGCAACTGTAACAGTTTATCAGGTAAGCTTTTAGAAAGGGTTTTAGAGAATGAGTGGAGAATTTAAAGACTTTGAGGTCTAATATGCCTAGGGGAACGGAATAGCACAATGTGGGCAGGTGTGACGAGTGTAGGGATCCTGAGGCCAGGTCTAAGTGAAACAACGAACAATATTTACACGTTCAGTTTGGATCTCAAATGTTTTAATTCAATCGTGTTAGTGGTAGAAACTGTATTACAATATTTGGAACATACCTGTGCAAATGGTGTCACTATCAGGTCATCTCCATGTCTAATAAAAAATGAAAATGAAAAGGAGCATGTGTTTTAGAAGATTTTGAAAAATAACTGTGTAACTAAGAAACATCACAATATCTATTCATCTTGTTCTAAAACTTTGATTAATTTTAAGTTTAATGGCTGTAAGTTTCATGTCCATGCACAAATTAAGATTATAAAGATATACAACCAAACTTGTGAATAGTGATTTTAAATTAGAATGGGAAATTAAGTCCTTTATTGCTGTATAGTTTTTTTTTTTCTCTCAAGAGTTGGAGTTGTTCAGGAATCTACCTTTTGCACTCTTTTTATTTTTATAATTGATTTAAAAGAGTTTCTTCACATGATTCTATATACATTTTTCCACAGCATATGTATTAGAAATGGCAACTTTCTGTGTACTGGTTAGAGATGCCTTTCTATTTTAAAAAAAGAAAAATATTCAGCATTTTATGCATTTTAGTAGTTCTATGCATATTTTAAAAATGATTTTAAGAGATACCTCAGAAAGTATGAGAATGGGAATGCAGTACCTCTTTTATGTAGGCATGTCTTTTTTTCAGCTTTCCACATGAAAAGCCATTGCTGCTTTAATGAACTGATTGATTTTAGTGGTTGCCTCTTTCAAGTGGGTCCTTAAAGCAGCCATGTCTTTATTCAAGCTTTTTTGAGGTCTGAAAAAGACACGGCTGCTTTAAAGAGATGCTGGGTTCTGTGATGAAATGTAGTGAGGAGCTTGATTCCCAGGTGGAAGGGGTGATTTCCACAGAAGGAAGAGGCAATTCACCTCAGCCCAGGTATTATGTGTGAGAGAAAGTGGGTGAAACAGCCCCTCCCTCATAGTTTACAGACTATATTGTAGATGCAGATAGTAGAGTTTGGCAAGATTTTGTCTACAGCAATAAAGAACTCAGCTTGTAAAAATTACCACATGTCATTCTTGGTTTTGGGCCTGACAGGTTGCAATTTCTGTGCATTTTAAAGTACCCCTTGCAAATTGTTTTTTAAGTATGCACAGTCCCAGTATTTAAAATATATGGATAAATTGTTTATCAAGTTAAATCATGAAGTTTTGGAATGGTTTTCCTTTAATATTGAAATATTTTCTGGCTAAATGTCCTATTTAATTACACAGTGAGTCCAGTGAATCATTTTAATATATGTTGCTGGTTTGAAATGATGTTTATTACTTTTTAAAAATTATATTATTATAATAAAGTGATACTCTAAACCAGGTTCAAATTCCCCATAGGCACATAAGCTGGATTACCTTAGACAAGTTATCCCTCTCAATTCATACCAATATTAGTCTGTATAACAAGCCACTGAAAAATAAAACACCTAATTGAATCACACATTGATGATATTGCTCTAAGAATTACAATGAGTGCAGTACAAAATGAGCAGACCCAGTCATCAACAAACTTTTGGAATAACAGCCTTGTTAAAAACCTTTTTTTTTACCACGGTGGTAGTTTTCTATTTTATTTGGCTATAAATAATTACTAATTTAAATGGTTCTCTAATCAGAACGTATGTCGAAAGAAATGAAATAATCCAAGCAGAAATTATCATTTTCTTCTTCTAACAAAAGACAATAAAGACTAGGAAATTCCAGTTAGGTTTGTATACTAACTTTCAGTCGGAAAAAGGGCATAACATTATGAGAAAAGGCCAGCATTGGATTTCCTGACTTTTGTTGACATACCCTGCTTTTAATGTTATTTAAATACAGACAATTTGTCTGGATTTTCAATATGGAAAATTAGATAATAATAATGCAAGAAATAAAAATAAACAGGTGTTCCTCATGTAAACTGTGATTATTCAAGCCCACCATTACCACTGTTGTTTCAGAAGTTAGAGTGCAACAGAATATTGTTCTATATTCTTAGTTTCTAAGTTGTCCAGAATTCCAGCTTTCCAGTCATTCCACTCCTTGTTCTCCCAAGTCCTGATGATCACTAAAAACTCATTCTTTATTGGGTTGTGGTTTTGGCAGGCAGAAAGGGAATGTTCCCTTGGATTCCATAGAATATACAAACATCTTTCTTTTCTTTTTCAAGTTGGCATATTCTGTTCTCTCTGTTGTTACGCTTCAGACCTGATGATATGGAGGTACTGAATTTTTTTTTATTAGAAAGAGGTTGCTGCTGTTTGCCTGATGATGATATTCATGGAGCTGATAGCAACAACTACCCACATGATGATTAGACACACATAATTTTCTGATATTATCAGCTTGCAAACTGGTTTCACTTTTCTGAGAAAATTCTTCCTTTAAGAAGTTGCACCAGGATTATTCTAGATCAACATTTTCCAATTTGTTGCCTTCAGATCTGTTGAAACTAGAATTCCAGTCTGCTCAGTAGAAATTCTAGGATATAATAGATCTACTTACTGTTCACTTGGAACAGAAGAATTCCGTGACATGGTCTTTGGTGACAGGTCATAGTCACTGTCCGATCGATAAAGAAATGACTCTCTACGTTGGCTATGCCCTGGAAATGTGGTGTGGAGCACAAGCCCTGAAGCAGAGCCAGCCTGAGGATCAAGTGGGCTACGACCAGGTGAAGGGCCATTCTCAACATCAAAGCTGTGAACAAGAAATTCATGAATATGACTGACATTGCATATTTATCATCTTAATTATGACTTCATTTTATATTTTCAAAGCTAAAAATGACAATATCATTAATTCCTGCTTATCACAACTGGGAAACAGTGGGTAAACACCTAATCAGAATAATATTTTTTGAAAGCTGACTGCCTTTATATTCTTGAAGGCATTTGTAACTTTGCTATTGTTTAGTTTTTGTTTGCCAGCAGCTTGAATCTTCAGTGATTTCCAGAATCCATTTTCCAAGTATACCTCTTAGGATCCTTCTGTCCTAAGAGATACTGAGAAATATAAGCATCTATTTGTGAAATTAAAGTAAGCTTTGAGTATTCTTTAAAAGTATTGATTACAGGTGTGGGGAAAAAGAAATGAGATATCAAATTGTATCATAGAGATCTAGAGGACAAAGAAAACTATAGACTTGAAAATTTATTTCCTAAAACAGTTGTTAAAAAAATAAAAGCATGTCTATTTTTGGCACACAGCTGTAAGAACACTGTTTCCAAATGATTTAAAGTTACTGAAGTATTATAGGATATTTATGAAAAGCCCCATAAAGTGCTACCAGCTCTTTGTCTACAAATATCGAACAAGATTATATGGCTAGAAATTGGAAAAAATCAGTACACGTACTTATACCGAAAAAAGTTGTACAAATAGAAAAAAACCCATTAATTTCTTAAACCAGAAAATATTTGTTTAACATTTTACAAAGATTGATAAAGCCATACATGTAGAAAGACAAGCCAGAGGAACAGGGAGATTTCTGAAAAGACAAAGAGTCATGAAATCAGGTAGCTAATATAAAATGGATAACAAAAAAGGAAGAGAATAAAAGCATTTATATTTGCTTCACTGACAACAGTCAAAACCTTTCATCATGTAGGTCATGGCAGAATATAATCCATGTTAAGACTAACAGGTATACGAGAAAACTTGATTTATTTTCCTCAGGAATCTTACAATGAACAAGAAACTATTGAAAGAATTGAATCTGTAAAAACAAAGTGGTTGTATAAAAAGTACTGTAGTTAAGGAACTGTACTCTTTTCAGTTTTTCGCCATCTTACTCTAATGGTTTGCGGAAATGACTTTGGGACACAGGAAGAAGAGCTGCAGATTGGACAAGAATCAACTGAGAATGCAAAAGAAATGGGAGGGATGGCAAAAGTCTCAGAAGGAATCATTTCTAGTTTTTTGGACTAAAAGTGGGAGGAAGGGAAGAGGTTTACATTCCGTTAATCTTACAGTAAAGATAGACATAGTACTCTAGGTGTGCTTTTTGTCTCGAGTGATTGACATCAATCTTGCAAGTCTGAAAAATTATCAATAATTAAATAAAAAAAATAAATAAATAGATTTTATGATCAAGAATAACCTCTGGCAGCTTTTATAATTGCAATAGCAAACATATGGCTCAGCAGCTTTTTTCCATTCACTATTAAGTCTAGCAATTTTAAAATAAATATTTCTGCAAATAAATTGCCCAACTGAACAATATATAGTATTTACTATCTTCTCTTACAAATTGAATATAATGATAGATTAGGAAATTTTGAAAAATAATGAATCTAGAATCCTCTTTCCAACCTATCTTTTTATAGGAAGGATTTTATTTATGAAGCATTTATATCAGTTCTCACCTAAAGAATGAAATACTCCCTGCAGTGCAGATTTAGCTGTAAGAACGTTACCTAAGTATGTGCCCCTCATACTCATATCCTTCCTGCTCTGAGTCAAGTACAATGAAAATCAGTAAGACCTTCCAGATCTTTGAAGGAGTTCCTACATTGTTGATTCAAGAGTAGCATTTCTTTGAAACTATTCCAAAAAGCAAAGAGGTACTCCCGCTTCTATGCAATGCAGTGGAGCAGCTGCTTCACTTCACTCAGTAATACTGCTTCTGTGTAAGCAAAAAAGCTCAGTCAGCATGTTGTAGGTTAATCAAAGCCAGCCAGCCTCAACTCAATTAGCAATATGCATCCACAAGTGCTTCATCTGGAGGCCATCACCCATAATCTTCACATTCCTATATAATAGTTTTTCCATTGGTCAGGTGTATTCATGAAAATACCAAGAGCTGCTAGGACATTTAAAATGAAGGATGAATTAAATAAATTATGGAAAGAAATTCACTTTAGCAGCCTATGGAGGAACGGTGCATTGTTCTTTCTCTCCCAACCATTTTTCCCATTCGAGATGGCTCTCTTGCAGCTTTCTAGCTGGATTGCATATTTATTTTTGGAAGTCCATCGAACAGCATTTGCACAGTTAGCTTCCTCTCTCTAATTGCTCATTTTAATTCCATCCCTCCTGAGTTAAATTTTCTACAGAAAAATTGGCCATAGATACGTTAAAATATAAATTGTACAAGGATAATTTGGTCCTTTAAAAATTAATGTGTGCTTGTGAAATGCCCTGAACCTGCAAGACAAAGAAAATGGATGCCTCTGAATTCTAGATTTGGACCGGGTTGTTAAGAATACTATAAACTATAAGAAGAACCAATCAATCCATTCTCATCCAAATAAAGTCTGACTTGCTGCCTTGGCACAATGAACAAACCAAAAAATTACATACTTTGAACATGTAGTGTGACCAGACAATGGATTAGAAAAATGGATTACTCTACGATGGAAGTGGAAGAAAATGGACAAGGTGGATGGACTGGATCAAAAAGGTTACTGGAATGCCCTTGGAAATTTGCAAGAGAAAAGAACAAGATGATGTGAAGCTTTTTTCTGGGCAGCATCCAAGAGTTGACTTGATGACATCCCGCTTGCAAACTAATTATAGTAGTCTGGCCCTATATCATTATAAATATGTAAAAAGTTAGCAGAAATCATATCACGCGTCTTTGGATGAAATGCATCATTCTGTCCTCAACACTATCTTAGATTTCTATCATATTGACAAATGTTTTATAAATCACCTATGGCGTTTTCAGATCCTGAAATGAAAATTTAAGACCTTATATGCACAGTATAACATTCACTGAACTGTAATTTTTTTCAGCGTCCATGATTTAGTCAATATTGTGCAAATCTGCAATTTTTGACATTAAACATATCCATCATGATGAAGCTAGATTTCATTTATGGCTTATTATTGATTCTATATCAGGGGTGTCAAACTGGCGGCCTGCGGGCCAGATGCATTAAGTGCAGGCCATGCCCACCCCAGCTTCGTGAAAGGAAAAATGTCATGATATGTCACATGATGGCAATGTGATGTGGTGAGTTTGACACCCATGCTCTACATTGATGGAAAAGCATTAGATGTCCATAAATCACTAAGAAAAAGTAACTTTTCTAATATCTCTAAAAATACAGAACAAGAACACAATAGCCACTCAATCATGTTTTAAAAGTTTGCCATTCTGACAACTTCTGGGCACTGAAGTAGCAAAACATCTGGAGGGTACTAGTATAGGAAGGCTGACATACACTAACAGTGTATTTAACTCAGCTCAGCACTCACTTACAACAGAGATACAGTACAGAAGCTGTCACATTCCAGATGGTGCTGAGTTATGATTCCCAGCATCTGCGCAGCTGGAGATGTTTGGAGTTACAGTTCATCAGGAGTACCGTTGATTACTTGGAACTTGTACCAATGAGTTTGTTGTGAACACTACATTTGTCACTGATTATTCAACATGGTGATGAGTAGCTAAATTCTGGTAAATTGAACAATTTAAGAATTCAGCAGATTTATCAGAGCTGAGAAAAACAGCTATTATACTTCATGCATTCATGCATTCAAAGCACACTATCTAAAACAGCTGTTCTGAAGTAATGTAATAAATTCTTACACTCAAGAGATAAGGATTCTATTTTCTTTCTTTTTTTTTGTTAAAATCAAGATACTCCACAATGATTCCACATGTACCATGAAGTCAACTCACAAAGGTCATGAATTATATAATTTGTGTCAGACACACAGATGTAATTTGTCTCCCTTCCTCCCTACACCCAGGACTATAATTTATTCCGCATCAAAATCAGATTCAAACTAGAAATTTAAATAATAACAATGACTCTCAACTGAACTGAAATTGCTAATGGCTTGACGTCTTAATAACATCTCTCTTTTTACTGCTTATATAATAAGGTCCAAGAAGGTGTGTTTGTTTGCTTATTTATTTATTCTGTTGTCAATGATGCTTCTTTACATAGTTGGTTTTGCCTGTTTCAAATGTAGTTGTTCTTTACTGGCCATTACTTTTCATTCAACATCACATTAAGTTACAAGATTTCAACTATATGATAATGCTTGCAGATGATTAATTCTAACAATTACTCACGTTTAATTACTATAATTATGTTTTCAGAACCTCAACTGTATTTCATGTCAATCTTCACAAAATTCATTCCTCACTTGAGAAATCAACAACAAGCATTTGAATCTACTTTGCTCAGAGAATGAGTGGATGAGATCTGAAATCTAATATGAGCCCAATAGAGAATGTTTTCACAGCTGCAGAACTTTGAACTTAGTTTCCACTTCATCTCCCAAGAGATGTTAGAGAATGAAGTTTTTCCAAAACTATCTCCATAACATTTCTTGAGATGTAGGGTAGAAACCGGGTTTCACTGTAATCTTTATGGCAGTAGAAAGTATGAAAAAATATTCATTATCTAGCTTTCTCCCCATAATTTTAAACACTCCTCTTGAGTGTTTCTATCCATGATTTTCTAATAAAGCTTATGATATATCCAGCTTCAAGTAGAGGTATGGTTATTTAAAGTTGAAGTTTCTGTATTATACATACATACATATATAGAGAAGATTCTTATGCTATATCAACCCACTTAGCTTTTCTGTTACACTGCTCTCATTGAAGCCAATTCTGTAGTAATATTATTTGCAGAGGGTGTGGGAAAATTTATCTTTATATATGACCACACTGTATGAGCACAAAACCCCTTATGATTTTTGTTATGATTCTTAATAGCTGATTTTGAAAGAACTTCAGAGTACTTAAAAAGAGTCTTTGAAGCTTCCACAAACATTTTTTTTGAAGAGATTGTATGACAAATAATTTGATTAGTGCAAAATAAATTGTTTTCCTTTTTGTTTTGAACATAAACATACAACCATATTGTACATCTCATTAATCCCAATGCATTTGCTTGGAATTATTTTCCTCTTTCAAGTCTCAGAAAGAATGCATTGAAATGACTGATAACAAATTGAATAATGTATTTTTATGGCCAGCCTCAGCTATTGTTACAGTTTTTTCTTCACTTGAAACAGCAAGTAATAATTGACCAAGCTTTCATTAGAGCATTCCAATTAGAATGAACTCAGCCATGTTTCCAAGTGATAATTTCTGTTATCATTAAGGTAAAAATTTCCACCTTTTAAGTCAGTCATCCAGCTCTTCTGATGCCTGATGAGATATTTGTGATAATTTTTCTAATAAAAATACTACTTTCTCTCCATTATGAAGGAAAATAAAGTTATTTTACAAACTAGTGTTACACATTTATCTCCAGAGAAAGAATATCAGGAAAAAACCCTAAGAGATTCAACTTGATAATAGAGATATGGGCCTTCCACTCCTTTCTGAGTGGAAGGCCCATATTATAGACCCCACTCTGGTTATCTTTAAGGTTTTTGAAAACTACATTCTTCCAATGAGTTTTGATATAGATGACTTGTAAAAACTATTGTTATTTTATTTTTGTTGGCTTATTGCTTTATTTTATTTTTTAAATTGTATTTTTGTCAGCATTCCACCGAACCCCCCCCCCCCCATTGTCCATTCAGCACTCGGAAACAAAGTTCATCCAAGTAAGAATTTACTGAAGAAGT
>JANHFL010005380.1:189600-205214 GCA_032468155.1 Oxyrhabdium leporinum
CCCCATTGTCCATTCAGCACTCGGAAACAAAGTTCATCCAAGTAAGAATTTACTGAAGAAGTCATATTGGTACATCTGGGAAAACCTGAATCTTTAAATTTCAGGTTTTCCCTCCCCAAGAGAATTTCAAAGATCCACCCTCCTGCCCTCATCACTGATCACATGTCCCAATCAAATTCCATCCCAACCAAAGTCCTTCCTTGTTCCACTCCTCTTCCAGGTTCAGGTTGACATGTCCTTGACTCTCTAGGGAAGAATGCTGTTGTGTCTAATTCCCCCAGCTCTGTGTGAATATCCCCCTTCCCATATTTCCAGGCACTAATTGTGGCAGCCTCAGAGGCCTTCTACAAAATATGGCTCCCAAAGCTGACAATTTTATTTGTTTGTAAACTTTTCTGAGTACTTGGAAGTGGGCAGCATATGAGTGAATAAATAGTTACAAAATATGGATTCAGCTCCTTGCTTAGAAAGATGATACCTGAGCAGGCCTTTTAGAGGAAAAAATTTATAGACCAATTGATTCGGAATTAGTGCCATATCGAAATGAGGGAAACTGAGCTACTACTTTTCTTTGGGTGAGTTTATTTTGGAATATGTTCTTAACAGCAGTTGCCCCATTTTGTTTCTTTGCCATGTTAAGGCTTAATTATTAGCATAGGTCTACTATGTCTGGACTGCAAAATCTGGACAACTACAAATAAGCAACAAAGAAGTAGAGAAAACTTTAATTTTGGAGTTTTGTAGCCCAGACATACATTCATTCATCCATCTCAACTATACTCACTCCACTCAATTAGATTTCCAGAGGTTTACAGTAACTAAAAGCAAGCAAAAGAAAAGTTGAAATATGATAGCTCTATCCAGCCATTTAGATTTTACTGACCATAGCAACATTCCATTTCATTTGTTGCTTATTTGTGAGTTATTATTGTTCACATATATACATTTTATTGACTGTATTGCTTAAGAATATGTTAGAAATATTGCTATTAATAGGGCTTTTATAACTGAATCAATATTGCTTCACAGTGCATTGTGTGTGTGAACTTTATTAAATGATGTGGCAGGGAGATCCACAGTTGTGAACTTTAAAATACATTTTTTTAAAAAAGGCAATAGAGCCATATAATTTTCGCACACGGACTAACTACAATAAATAATTAAGAGAGTTTAAGAGAATGAATAATAGCAGTTTTATGACTGAGTAAATATGAACAAATAAAGTTGCACAGAAAAGTGTTTATCTTAGTCATATTACTTTGATTTGGGTAAAAAATGCTATAAAACCAGGTTTAAGAATTTAGGGTACAAAAATATTTAGGGCATATAAAGTATCATACAGTTTACATAAGGAAATTAAATGATTGTTTAGAATAATAGAATAGAAAATTACCAATTTGAAATATTAGAACCGTCTTAATATTGAACGCTATGGACAAATTATTATTATATCTAGAGAAAATGTAGTGATACAATATATAATGATTATTTACTTGTATTGTTAGAATGACTTTGCCAGCTAATAAAATTAATGGAAAATATGTCTATAAACATTCTCAGTCATTCAGGTCATGCTTGTCCCAAAGATGTTTTTTCAGGAGGCAACTGGACTTTCTTGTTTTTTCTTTTGAAGACGTTTTGCTTCTCATCCAAGAAGCTTCATCAGCCCTGACAGGATAGTGGGGAATGGAAGGTGTGGGAGTAGGAATGGATTTCCAGAGGAAAAATTGCAGACTACATGAACCGGGAACACTACTCAGGTGACCATGAAGGCACAGATAAACCTCCAAATGCTTCAATGACCCTCTAAAATGATGCAAATGTTCAGCTGTCTGCAAGGAATATAACTCCTTCCATTCCTCACTATCCTGTCGGAGCTGAAGCTTCTTGGATGAGAAGTGAAATGTCTTCAAAAGAAAAAAGAAGTCCAGTTGCCTCCTGAAAAAGCACCTTTGGGATAATGAAAAATAAGTTTCAGATGAGAATGAGGAGATAGATGATTGATAAAAAGTAGAAATTAATGCTACATTTGAACTGTTTCCAAATAGAAAATATTTAGGAGATGTTTTAGGAGAAACATCTTAAACTATGGAACAATATTTGGCTGTAATGATCAAAGTAGATAGATAACTGGTTTTCAAGTTTTTCTTCACCATGGACCCCCTTTAGTTACCTTTTGTGGCCATGGATCATGGCCATGGACCCTGAAGACTTAACTCAATATTTAAATCCTATCATTTCTTCAAGCCTCCACGAGAATCTAGAAGATGTTGAGGAGCTTTGGACTTCATTTAAGTGGGAAATGAGTTCATTCTCAGATATGGAGGGAGTGGGTACCTCATCTGCCTTCTGAGTCAGGAAAGAGAATCTGACCGCAGTCCAGCTGATCAATCCTCCTTCTCAGTTGCCAGGAGTTAGTGCTGAAGTTTTGTGAGCTGGCTTCTTTACCAATGCCACTTGATGGAGTCTGATTCTCATGCTTTAATAGTGGAAAGAGGTGTCTTTAAAAACTCTAATGGGGATTATTTCCAATTTGTTCAGAAAGTCCTTAATTCTGATTAACACGAAAGCATAGAGGGTGGATTTAGTGGTAAGGCACTAATCTAATATATTGGGGGCTGAAGAGGGTAGCCAGTCCAAATCTAATAAGTCTTATTGGAGCATTGGGCAGTGAAGAATCTGTGATATGGAGTGCATTGCAGCCCTCTTTGTCTGACATTTGTCAAAATTAATTTGGTTATTAGCAATCAAAAGCCTGAGCCTGTGTGGTTGTAAGAAACATGGGTTGTTTGAGTTGGTAAAAGTGAAAACTTAAATGTCAAGGGATCGATCTACAGCAGCATTGGTTCTCTGCCCCCTCCCCATTCTCATATAGCTGGGTCTTAGTGCTCTTAGCCAGTCTTTGTCTTCATGTGACCACGTTCTCTGGTCCAAGAGTTACCGGTCCAGAAGACATTTTAGTTCATTAATCTTGTCACTAGCTGTCAGCAGCTGGTAACCGATTGAGATTACCATCTGAGCTGTTAATAGACAGATCTTAGCTAGCAGCTCCACATCAGTTTTGGTAGATGGGTTGGTTTCAGATGTTTTTTCTTCTGCGGTTTCAAATTGCTCTCTTTCTGGGAGGAGTATAAGTTCCTAGCTTTCCCAATATAAAGGCTGGGGAGGCCTTTTTCGCCCTCAAGGAGGCAAGAGGAAGGCCTCCAGAGGCTGGGGAGGGTAACCCCTCCCCCCTGCCATGGTGCAGGAGGCTGACTAGGCCATGTCCACTATGACCACGCCCACCAAGCAACCGGTCAGCGAACCCGCTGCTGAAATTTTTGAAGCCCACCCTTGAATCAAGTTGATGTGTACATTTATTTCCATCTTACTTTGAATTTATCAGTTGCCCAACTCCAAAGGATGGTGTACAAAACTAGAAAAACCATTAAAAAATCAAAACCATTAAACCAAGCAGACAGTCAAGACTGAAATAATCTCTTAGACCACAAACAAAACAAACAAGGGGCCCTAGATGAATACATCAACCATAAGCCTGGAGTTAAAAACAGTCACGTATTTTGAAGTTTTAAGTGAAAAAGCCGGCTGAAAGGTAATAAGTAGAAAAACATTTTAAGATCAAAAGGCAAACTAATTTCATATTGACAAGAATGAAACCAGCCGGATACCAAGAAGCTGCTGAAGTAATGTAGTGCCATCTACTGAAATAACACTTCTCAGCCATAGCTGGCCTTTCAAGCATTCAGATAGTTTGCCTTGTAATTCTTGGTTGCCTGAGTGAATGCTTCCAGCTGCAATTCTATTATATCCCTACCTTAGCCTTAACCATTGATCTGTCAAATTTATAGCTTCCTTAGATGATTCACTCTAGAAAATATGTCATTTTCAATCATCCTTGCCTTAGAAATGTCTTCATTGTATTATTTGCATTTTATAAATGTTGATCAGATCATATGTTATTTAAATAGTATACAAATAGTTATTCAGTTATGGCATCATTACGTGTTTCTAGTTTCAGGTATGTACTGGTAATCTTATCTTTAACCAGCTGTTAAGAATGCAGTTACATTGTGTGCATGTGTGTGTGTGTATGTATGTATGTATATATGTATGTATGTATGTATGTATCTGTGTATAGATAGATAGTTTCTGTTGTTAAATATGTATCATACTGTAGAATCATAAAGTTGGAATGGACATCAGGGGTCATCTAGTCTAACTCTTAATATGTAACTGTTCCTTTTCTTAGGCAGAGAAAAACTAATTATGATCAAGTTTCATTGATAGTCAGTCTGTAAATTTTTTCAAAGTGTTTTAGCTTGGCAGTTGAATCTACATCACTCCAGCACAATAAAGTAAAGCCTACTTTAAACATGTAAACACTTGTCAGTCAATCTAAAAGGACAATTGAGCAGTGTGGCTAAATATTTTTAAAGGCTTTGCTCCTCTTAATGGCCTACTCTCAATCACTATTGATTTTTTTTAATTGCTCTTTTTGTTGTGCCGGGATTGCAATACATCAATAATACTCCATGATTATGGATACAATTGTTATCTTATAGCTGTTACACAGGCCAATGTAAAATTAGTAGCAGAAAAACATATTATCTTTTTCTCCCTTTCTCCATGCAAACTCCAAAACAGGTGCAAAGTTGCCACCTGCTTCCATAATGTCTCTTTGTGCTCTCTATGCATAATTGCATATAGAATGGTAGACAAAGGAACAGTCTTAATTCTGACTTGAGAAAAGCAGCTCACTAATCCAGCCACAGGAAATCACAATGACTCAAGATATCCCCATTATTTCTACAGATGAGGGCCCATAAACCTCAGTCAGCCCATAGTTTGCTAATATCTTGTCTAACGCTAATTAATTTAGGTCAAGTGTCCTCCTACTCACTTCTTTTGGGCTACAGGGGAAGAGCTGCAAGGGAGAGAAAATAAGGAATGATCCACAAAGTAAAAACAACTGGAATTAGCTTCAGTGGCATTTTACATTGGAATCAGCAGGACTGCGAGGTACAAAATTTGATTTCTGGCAATCTTGAAAGAACAAGAAAAAAACAAGAGCTAATAATATGGGATAATAGATTAAAATTCTATCCTGTACTGTATGGACAGAATGTCAACTACTGCTTCCACATTTCAAAAGGTAATAGTGATATCCAAGGAAATGCTGTAAGGCTAAAGACATCTCGGATGCAATCCTTTTTTTTTGGGTCTTATATTAGTATACTAGGGATTATTTGCCTTGAACAATAAATAGGATTTTGATGGAGGGGGCAGGGAAGTGCTTGGGAGGTATTTGAATATGAGAATGAAATAGAAAGGAAAAAAATTAAGTTCCTTTCATTAGATTTGAACCAAAGCTGTGCTTCTAAGCTTTTGTTTTCAGAACTGAAGATCTAATCCTACTTCTGCCAGTAACACCTAAACAATGAGACCCTTTAGAAGTTATAACTCACATTTAATAAAACTGCTTGCATAAGAAACCAAAGCTGAAAACTATCACTGCAGAATAACATTGATCAGCTGGTGCTTATGTTCATTACTGCTAAAGTAAAATTAATAAAGCCAGCATGCTAGTTATTTTTCCAATATTTGGCTGTTAATCAAAGCGAAGGCAGTAGGTGGCTCTGTAAGCATTGCTTCTCTGTATGGTAACTAACATGCATGGAGAAGGAAGGAAGGAAGGAAGGAAGGAAGGAAGGAAGGAAGGAAGGAAGGAAGGAAGGAAGGAAGGAAGGAAGGAAGGGAGTTTAAGAAATATATTTTAGAAAATAGAGAAATAAGATGCAATATCAAGATATATATGCACTAATTAAATCTCATATATTCTTTCATTCAAAGTGCTTGGGTTTAAAAATATAACACCACCACATTTTCTAAACATTATATAATTTAAGACATGTTATATTTCTGTAACTTTAATTGTGCTCGTGCTAAGAAAAATGATCATAGCTTTTTTGAGAAAACATACCTCAATATAAAAAAATATCCAGAGTAATCTAGTACGAAACAGAGATGCAGTTCCCGGTTACAGGGAAATATTTGAAGTTGTGAATGAAGCTATGAAGCTTTTGTAGAAACATCATACCTCTTACATAAAAACAATGATCAGCAGGGCCCAGTTTACAAATTCTCTAGTTTCTTAATATCAATAAAGTTCTCTCCAGTTTCATATTGTTGTACTTCTGATTCCAAATCTGGGATAACCTGGAATAATATGACACTGGATGACCTCATTTTTTTTGAATCGCAACTCTTGTGCTTCCTCTGTCACTCCCTATTATTTATTTATTTATTAAATTTATGTTGCCACCTATTCACCCATGGCAACTCGAGGTGGCTTACAGAATATAAAACCATAAAACAATAAAAACTAACAAAAAGCATCAAATAAATAGCATAACAAAATCACCCCTCAACTCCCACTCCTCACCCCAACAACAGCAGATCACAGGAGCCACCAGGTGTATCTCCCTCAGGGATAGGACCTGCAACATTCCCTGCCTCCCCGCTCTGATGGGTTGAGTAGATGTGACCGGCAAGAGACAGTCCCTCAGATAACCTGGTCCAAAGCCATGAAGGACTTTAAAGGTGACAACCAGCACCTTGAATTGCACCTGGAAGCAAATCAGCAACCAATGCAGCTCCTGCAAGGGAGGTGATACATGTGCACACTGGGGTCTGCACAAAACCATGCAGGCCACTGCATTTTGTACCAACTGGAGCTTCTGGATGCTCTTCAAGGTCAGCCCCATGTAGAGCATGTTGCAATAGTCAAGACGGGAAGTGACTAGAGCATGAGTGATTGTGAGTAGGGACTGTTGGTCCAGGAAAGGGCATAACTGCGTACAACCCGCAGTTGTGCAAAGGCCCTCCTGGCCACAACTGCCGCCTGCTCTTCAAGCAGGAGTCGTGAGTCCAGGAAAACCCCTAGATTACGCACAGGGTCGGTTTGGGGTAGTGCCACCCCATCCAAAACCAAAGGTGGCAATTCTTCCTGAGCCAACAAACCCCAAACCCAGAGCCACTCAGTCTTGCAAGGGTTTACTTTCAACCCGTTGCTCCCCATCCAGCCCCTAAGAGCCTCCAGGCACTGCGAGAGGGACGAAACAGCAACACTTAACTCACCACAGGCCGAGATATACAGCTGAGTATCAATCATCAGCATATTGGTGATACCTCAGTCCATGGTGACAGATGATCTCACCCAGCGGCTTCATATAAATGTTGAACAGGAGCGGAGAGAGTACCAAGCCTTGTGGAACTCTGTAAAGCAGTGGGTGAGGGCTGGATCTCTACCCTCCTATCAATACTGACTGAGAGCGGCTACAGAAGGAAGTGAATCAGGACAACACAAGGCCTCCCACTCCCATCCCCCAAAACTGCCCCAGGAGAACCCCATGGTCAATGGTATTGAAAGCCGCTGAGAGGTCAAGTAGAGCAAGGATTTATGCACTACCCCCATCCCGCTCCTGCCAGAGATCATCCAAAAGTGCAACCAATGCTATTTCTGTCCCAAATCCAGGCCTCAATCCAGACTGGTAGGGGTCAAGATAATCCGTTTCATCCAGAAACCTCTGGAGCTGCCACGCGACCACCTTCTCAACAACCTTCCCCAAAAAGGGAAGTTTGGAGACAGGTTGGAAATTATCCAACTGGGTGGTGTCCAGCGATGACTTCTTAAGAAGAGGGCAAACCACAGCCTCCTTAAAGTGTTGGGGCACCATCCCCTCCTGTAGTGAAGTATTAATCATCACCAGAATCCATCCGCCTGCCACCTCCTGGGAAGCTTTCACAAGCCCGGAGAGACATGAGTCTAAAACACAGGTGTTTGTATGCATACTCCCTAGGATCCTGTCCACTTCCTCGGGAGCAACAGGGTCAAACTGTTCCCAGATAACAGGGCAAGAACCTGCCTCAGGGGCTTCCACCAGACCAGCAATCACACCGGCACCTAACTGGGAATGAAGTTGAGCGATTTTGTCTTCCAGAAAATCCGCAAATTCCTCAGCGCGCCCCTTCAGGTAGACCTCAATCTCCTCCTTCCCAAGGAGAAGATGGCTCACCTTAAAGAGGGTTGCTGGGTGATTATCCGCAGATGCAATTAGTGTGTAGAAGTATTTACACTTCGCCGCACGAATAGCCATGAGGTAGGCCTTAGTAGCAGTAGCAGCTCTTACCCGTGTTCGATCGAGTTCATCCCCTGTCTTCTATCAGCAGCGCTCTAGACGTCTCCTCATCCATTTCATCCCTCTCAGTTGCTCTGTATACCATGCGGCACAGAAAGGTCTACAGGTGAGGAGAGGTTGCAAGGGTGCACTCCTATCCAGAGCCTCAGGCACCTTCCTATTCCAAACAGTGACTGAGAGCTCGGCTGGACTGCACAGTAGATCTGCAGTTATAACCCTCAGCTCCTTCTGGAACCCATCCAGGTCCATTAGTCGACGGGGGTGGACCAATCTAATAGGGCCTACCTCCCTGCGGGGGGGTGGGGGTATAGCTTTTGAGAAACTCATTGCCATCATTTTGCAATGTTTTTTCCCTTCACGGAGCTGGGGTGGACATGGCCTGCACACGACGCATCCGGCCCATGGGCCACCAGTTTGACACCCCTGAATACAGTATGGAATTCAAATAGGTCCGTCTCTCATTTTGTAATCTATGAAAACATCTAATCAAATTTCCTTCGGGCCATTGTAGCTTCTGCAAGATAAATGTCCAATATAACACTGAATCTAAAACAAGACTGTCAAGCATTGGTCCTGAATACTGTTATCCTAGAGGCTTATTAAACCCTGGTGATTTACTATCACTCTTATAACTGGACAAGGTACTTATCAACAAATCTGCAGGAAAAAAAATTACAACACATGTACTCTCATCTGAATTTCTACACATCGTGGGCTAGGAGGATGTTAGGAATACAGGTAGACTTTGCTTAATGTCCGTTCATTCAGTGACTTCAAATTTACGATGGTGCTAAAAAATAATCGTCTTCAAATTTAACATGCAGCATCCTTGTTGTCAAATGATAAAAATTTGAGCCTACCTGTATTTATGGTCACTCCCCCCCCCCTCACGCTTTGCCTGCCTTTCTCCTGCACTGGGCTCACCCATCCTGGCTGTGCATAGGGAGGCATTGCAGAAACATTCTGCAGGGGGTGACATCAGGCTGGGGTGCAAGGGTCCTCTAGGAGGTGGAGCTCTTGCAAGACTGCTCCTTTAGTGGCAGAGGCATAGATGAGATTGACCCAGCCAAGCAAGGATCTGTTCGAGAATATGGCTCCTAAGCATGTACTTGCTGTGCCATGGCTCAAGGGCTGCTTGCTGTGACACCACTCATGGACTTCTTAGTAAGCTGCAACTCAGGGGCTTCTTGACGTGCCACAGCTCGGGTTTCTAGCAGTTCCAGAGCTGTGGCACACTCAGAAGCACATTGCTGAAGCATGGCAAGCAGGGCCAGAATTGTGATTCTGGCGTTGCTTTTTACACCACACCTCTGGTTTCTTAGTGTGCCATGGCTCTGGGGCTGCATGGCACACCAGCTCGGGCTTTTTGCAGAAAGAAAGGCATATCTTCAAAACTAACCTGGGAATATTAAAGAAGGGAAGTAACAACCAGTAAGATAAAATATATAATTTCTCCATCCCCAGATGTACAGGACTTCATACCTCTAAATACTTGACTTTCCTTCATTCTTTTCCCTTTCATGGCAAGCAATGTTATGCTAAGCATTGAAAAGCACTAAGATATAGTAAACTAAAATTAAAGGCAAAGACAAATTATGTATTGTGTATATAAATTTTATTTGAATTTTAGATAGATTTTAATAGGCCTATAAAGTTTGATACAAACTATCTTTAGGTTACTATTTATTTAAAATTCCATAATTCCTTATAATGCAACACTTCACTACTGGAATTGTCATGTGGTAGATTTTATCAAAAACATTTTCACATCTTACCATGCCAGCTATCTTCTGAAATATCTAGATCTTTCCATTGTGCTGCAGCAACTAATTTGGCTGCTATACAGTATGTAAAACTCAATCACTTAACAACTACAGGGATTCTCTTAACAACTGTTGCAAAAAATGTTGTAAAATGGGGCAAAATTCAGTTCACAACTGCCTTGCTTAGCAATGGAAATTTTGGGCTCAATTGTGATAGTAAATCAAGGAGTACCTATATCCATAGCATTTTTAGGACTTAAATCGTAGGCCTAATTTGCTGTGTGACAATTATCTGATATTTTCCTTGAGAAGTGTTGTATATATATATACAAATACATATTAAAATATAAACTGAACTTAGAAATAAAAAATAAGAAAGAAATAAAATTGCAAGAAAAAAGGGAGGAAAAAGAAAGGACATAATTTAAGAGAAAAGAAAGAAGTTACTTCCAACCTTCATCACAACAAGTACAAACAAATTTAGTTACTTTTCATCCCCTTTGAGATTACAGACATTCATTCTTCATCCTATATTCTATCTCTTATCCATAAACAAATCCATAAAACATGTTTTCATTCCTGGTATCAGCAGAAAGTGCACAAAGGGTTAGCCTAAGTAACAACGTGCCTTGATTTAACCTATCCCTCTTTAATTACTTTATAAGTAACTCAAAGTGGCAAACATGCACAATACTCCTTCCTCGTCCTCCTTTCCCCACAACTGCTCCGTGAGGTGGGTTGGGCTGCAAGAGAGTGACTGGCCCAAAGTCATCCAACTGGCCTTCATGCTCACGGACTCCTGGTTTTTAGGCCTTAACCACTATACCAAACTGACTATTTATATTCCTTCCCTTTACTTGTAACAAACTTTAACTCAAATATTATCATAGGATTTTATTTGTCTTCATTCCACCTTTGTTCCGTTGAACAGAGCTCTTCAAGGCTTTAATAACCTCTTTTGTAAATCCAATAAGAAAAAAAATATCCAGGTCACTCTTTGTGTTTTCATTTGTGTTTCCTTTTTAAATTGTAAAACCTCAGCCGGTTTCTTTTGCAGATCAGTGACCTTATTTAAGTTGTTCTCTTGGCCTGTCACAGGTAAATCTACTTTCAATACCATCACTATTTTGTCAGCTAAAATCTGTTCTACACCTGTCATTTCTTCAATAACAACTTTTGGATATAATTTATCCACAGAAGTAGACATCATTACTGACTTTGTTGCTATTGTGGTTATTTCCTGTTTCCCATTTTCAAAAGTCTCCTTCAGCATTTTTATTGTTAAATGTTTCTCTACCTAAAAACTTTAGTCCCCTCTAGTGTCCAGTTTTTGAAATCATGAAATTTCTTGTATTTGTTCTATCTTGTAAAAATCAAACAGAATCTATTTCCCACAAAAAGCTGTTTATCCTTAGAATTAATTCCAAAATACTATTGCAAAAGTTACAATAGTCCAATTTTATTTGGATTCCATGTCCAAATGAACTCCATGCATTAACTTTCTATGATCAAATTTTATTTAGCTTTTTGATGTTTATTTATGATTCTCTACATTAACTTTAGGATATTTTTTTTCAGACCGGATTGAAGGCTGATCCACCCAACATTTTCAACCTTGTCATTCCAAATGTCTTTAATAGCTTAGAAGTAGTTAATTAGCAAAACAGCAATTAGAATAGGGTGTCTTTTTCTCCAAACTTAATCTTTTAAAAATCTCCATGATAATGAGCTAATCTTGTCTTCTGGTGCTCAAATCCACAGAAAACCAGTCCTGTGGTCTCTTGCAAGGAGCAGCTATCTGGAGCATATGTGGGCAATCTCCCATTTTCTCATCCAAAGAGGTTCCAAGGAACTGGTCTACCTACAGGTTTCTTGGTCTTAGCTACAGTTATTGACTTTGGTTTTGTTAAGCCATTTTAGTTTGACATACTTCCCTCCGAAGTCCTGTTTCATAAATCTTTAAAACTGTTTATTAATTTTTTCAGACATACCTGCTAAATCTTCTTTTGTTGAACTAAAATTTGTGGCAAGATAGGCTGCAAACAAATTTAATAAATAAATGCAATAAAAGATAATTTCCATCTCAATTTCAAGTCCTATTTAAATTCTTCAAGTAAATGCTTGACAGTATTAAAATCCTCTTTACAGTGGTAACTCTAAAGGTTATAAATCACACCCTAGTCTCCTCTGCGCCATCATGGCTCATTGGCAGAACACCATGGGATGATAAGGCCAGGAACTGAAGAAACAACGGTGGGGAGGTATCTAGTGGGATATGTGAGTGTTCTATCACTCACAAGAGTTAATGCTCTTCAACATTTTCAGAAATAACTTGGAGCAGGAGTGTCCTCAAGGCCTGCAGGCCGGATCTGGCCCATGGGGTGCTTAGACCCTGGAAACAGCGAAGGACTGGCCCACTGTGCCTCTGTCAGCAAAAACAGAGCTCGAGAGGGCTGTGTATCCTCCCGGGCTCTGTTTTTGGCTGTGATGGCCTCCTGCAACCCTCTGCCACTGAAAATGAAGCCTAGGCAGGCCCCAAGCTCCGTTTTTGCTGGCAGAGGGCTGCAGGAGGCTGTCGCGGCCGAAAACAGAACCCAGGTGGGCCATCGCGGCCAAAAACGGAGCCCTGATGAGTGACGTCGAGCTGTCCATATCCATCTGGCCACTTCCCCCCAGCCCCCCAAGGTGAAATACAACCCTGATGTGGTCCTCAATGAAATCGAGTTTGACACCCCTGACTTAAGAGGAAGGGGTAGAAGAGATGCTCATTAAGTCTGCCTACAACATAAAGCTGGAGCTGTGGAAGTAAGCCACTTCAGAAGATAGTCGTAATGTTTGAAAGATCTTTATAGGCTTGAACACTGAATCTTAGCCCACAAAATACAGTTCAGTTGCAAGAAATGGAGGGTTCTGCTTTTAGGTAGGAAAAATATAGGTGGTGCCTGGCTCAGTAATACTTGTGAGCACTTATAAAAAGAATGTAGGCATCTTAGTAGGCCAGAGATTATATATGACCCAGCTGTGTACTGTCGCTGCCAAAAAGCTAACATAGTCTTGGACAGAGGTAATAATGTTGTGATCATACAAAATGAGTCTGATTCATGCTGCATTGGTCAGACCACTTCTGGAATACTGTATCCAATTCTGGTCACCACAGTACAAGGAGGATAGTGAAGAACTGGAAAGAGTGCAGAGAAAGCAACAAAGATGGCGAGGAGCTTGGAGGCTATGAAGAGCGATTAAAGGAACTGGATATGTTTAGACTAAAGGCTGAGGGGAGACATGATAGCGATCTTCAGATATTTGAAGAGCTGTAACATGGAACATAATGTAGAATGATCTTCCGAAGCTCCCAAGGAAAGAACAAGAATCAATAGATGGAAATAAGTTTGCTTTCAATAACTTTTCCTATACTTATCAGCCTATGCAGGTGATTTCCTTCCAAATCGCAGGTCTGGGAAAAAAATAACATAATTTGCAGTGTGTATCTACTCAGAATTGAGTCAACTGAATCCAGTAACAACACTACAGAACTTACTGCTTCCTTCCAATCTGGTTAGGGGTTCCGTTTTTCTTTACAGTGATATCTGGGGAGGAATTCTCAGATACCAGTCAGTATTGACTTAATTTAACTCTTTTCATGATCAACCAAGTTAAATTTAACACTGTATTTTATTTTATTTTTCAAATATGTTATATTTGTTATTTAGCTGGTAATTCCCGAGTTCAATAATCCTTGATTTATGACTGTAATGGAGCCTGGAATTTCCGTTCGGTACCTTGATAGTTGTAAGTTGAAGCACCCACATGATTGACACAATTTTGCAACATTGTTTGCTTTATAAAAACTTAAGTTTTTTAAGGTTGTTAAGCAAACGTTGCAGTCATTATGAGGAGCCAGAAATAAACACCACTTTCCAACAAAAACCCCCTCATAAGTCATGGTCATGTGATCATGGGACGTTGCAAATAGCTATAAATGCAGTCTGGTTGCAGAGCACTCAAAATGTGATCACATGACTATCGGGGGCATCAGAATTTCAGATCTGGGTCATAAGTAACTTTTTTAGGGGGGAACATTATAACCTTAAATGGTTGTTAAGCAACCAATCATAAGTTGATGACTACATGTACAGTCTTAACTTTTTAACATTTGCATGCATTGTAATTGTTGCAGTAAATATGCAAGTTGAGTTTATAAAATATTTAGTAGTGGAATCTATATCAGGGTTTTATTAGATTGCAGCCTCTGTGAACAAATATGTAATGTTAGAATAAGTGCAGACATGTGATTGTCCCTCTCCTGGGTTTATAGGTAATCCTTGACTTACAACAGTTTGTTTAGTCACTGTATGAAGTTACAACAGCACTGAAAAAATTGACTTATGACCGTTTTTCATACGACCATTGCAGGATCCCCATAGTCATGATCAAAATTCAGCTTGGCAACTGACTCATATTTATGACGGTTGCACTATCCTGGAGTCATGTGATCACCTTTTGTGACTTCCGACAAGCAAAGTCAATGGGGAAGCCAGTTTCACTTAACAACCATGTTACTAACAACTGCAGTGATTCACTTAAGAACTGTGGCAGGAAAGGTCGTAAAATGTGGAAAAACTCACTTAACTGTCTTGCTTAGCAACAGAAATGTTGGGCTTCAATTGTGGTCTTAAGTCGAGGACTACCTACCGTATATCTGCTAAATACTGTACCAATTAAAAGTAGGTATTGGGAAAAATAGATGCCTTTGTGAATGTTGACTCATAGGAAAGATAAATAGGAGTGCCAGGAATGGAAACATTGACAAAAGAAATAGAAATAGGACAAATATTTTTTTTCTTCTGGAGAAAAAAAAACAAAGGCCAGGAGAAGAAGGAAGTTGAGAAAGAAAAGAAAAAGAAAAAAGAAAAGAAAAAGTAACGGTGAAAAAATTGTAAGACGGCAAATGTAGCAGTAAAATTGACAACTCTGTTTATCATTCATCTTTCTATTCCTATGCATGTAATAGAAGTTGATCTACAGAAGACAGCACTTTTCAGAGCAGGTGGTTTATAACGTGATGGAAACTATTCTATTTAAAGAAGGAGCGAAGGGCAAAAGAGGAGAATAAGGTGATATTTAATGAATGCTCACATCCACCCTTTTTAATTTAGCCGTGTCTCTGCCACAGGAGCAAACCACTCCGTTCTTTCGTTCTGTTATTTGGCTACGGTATCTCGTTCTCAGCTCACCACTGTTCCTAGGCACAAAAGCCTGTCATCTGGGGTTCCTCTCCCTCGGCAGCTTTCATTCCCACGTTTTCACAAGGACATTATCTACTGGCTGACGTCCTGGCTGTTATTTCGAGCAGGGAAGCAACCCGTCTCCACTGCCAGAAGCGCCCCACCCTAAACCTCTCTGTCCTCAGAGCCCAAGCCGGCTAGCTTCTCTAATCTCTTTGCAAAACAGAAATTGTGAGCAAACTCTTGCAAACCAAGCGGTGGGGACTGTAAAGGCCACATGATGAGGGGAGGCGGGGAGAAGAAACTCCACCCCCGCAAAAGCCATTCTACCCCTGGCAAGGGCCCCCCTGTACCCAGCGGCCACTCCCTGCTTGGGACAGCGGGCGGGGGGGGGGGGGTCGGAAGGGGGAAAAAAGCCCCCCCGGCGG